>JAJAGP010000084.1:0-84934 GCA_025084515.1 Ancistrus triradiatus
ATCTAATGTTAAGTAGTCCTAGCTTTAGTCTAAGGTTGTTATTTCTTTGGCAGCTATCTGTGTTTATACTAATGAGGTTATTAAAACAGACTTTTTGAGAGCGTTTACGTTTAGGGCAGATGCGGGTAACAGACACAGTTTCAATAATGTGGGTTCTGGGTGATGGTGCATGGCACAGTTCTGGGTCACACTTACCTTTCCCCTCAGCACACATACCGATGTCTCGGTCCAACAGAGCACCTTTGGGATGTGGTGGAATGGGAGATCTGCATCATTGGATGTGCAGCCGACAAATCTGCAGGAGCTGCGTGATGCTATCACGTCAGTATGGACCAAAATCTATGAGGAATTTTTCGAGCACCTTGTTAAATCTATGTCACGAGGAGGTTGGGTCCCTTCTTGAGGCTTGGTCTTGCCAGAGTTTCTTCCACAGCACATTTAGGGAGTTTTCCCTTTTCACTTTTACTGTAGGCTTCTCAGTTGGGGCTGTGGAACTAGAGAGCTGTGAAGTTGCTTCGAGACAATGTAAAATTGTCAATTGTAAAAAGCACAATGTAAATAAAATAGACTTTTGACTTTAATGCATATAGTTTAAGCTTATACTATTAATGAAATATGAATATGGTGTTACACTTATTCACCACTAAATGACTCCAATAAAATAGAAACCATTCATTTTACAGTGTGATGTACACAAAACATCTTAATCACACAAAGAGGTAATGTATGTTATTTTCCAGCAAGGGACAGCGAAGACGGTCTCTGAGTGAGCCTTCAAACGTGTTACTGATCCAGTGCCTCCACTCTGACAACACTATCCACCAAAGCATGCAGTACTAAGACTTGTTTTGAATGAGAAAGACAACTGGTTGAACCGTTAACTCTAATGGCTGACTGAAGAGCTGGGGCAGGTATCCATAACTAATTACATGTTCTGTTTTCTCTCCGAGCTGTGTTCCAGTACCAGTTCCAGCCCCACACATGATGTTCATTCGCTGTAGCTCCACTCAAGCTGCTTCTGTCATCAGCTCCAGTCCCACCAGACTTTCCTGCTTAGACTCAGGATCCTGGAGTGACTCTGTGTATCGGACCACTTAATGCCGATGTGCATACTTCACATTTTATTTGAACTATGACTTTAGTTTCGCTCTTAGATTTATCATCTACGCCGCCCAAGGAGGTTGGGTCCCTTTTTGAGTTTTGGTCCTCCCAACGTTTCTTCCTCATAACACTCACGGAGTTTTTCCTTGCCACTGTCGCCCTAGGCTTGCTCAATTTGGGATTGGACATAGATATTAGGAAATAATATAAACTTGTAAAGCTGCTTTGAGACAATGCTCCATTGTAAAAAGCGCTATATAAATAGATCTGACTTGACTTGACATGATCTTCAGAAGATCCAGATGATACAACTTCCTACTGAACATGTGCCTTGTGGTATGTTCCCCAATTTTCTGAATTGTGAATATATAAATGTAACAGGACTGAGTGTAAACCTGGGAACATGACTGAAATATGTATTTCAAAGTAAATAATTATGGATTATGAAAAAAGTATTTAATGCATAAATGGGATATAACTGTAATGTCCTGGGGATGGAAATGGCACCCATTTGGTGGAATGGATCATAAACATTTTGTTTCTTGAGGGTTCCACTACTGGTAATGCATGGCAGAGAAGGGTGTTTCCAAAGGGTTTGGAATATATTAAAAAAATACTATTCAGAGTATTATTAAAAAGTGGAAAGTGTGTGGCGCCATCAACATCTTGCATAAATTTGGCCATCACTCCTGAACTGGATGGGCAAGAAGGGAGGGTACTGATAAGCTTGAAATTGGACTTGTTGGACGGGTTTTATCCAGGTTTGTGAAATTTAGTCTATATTCCTTGGTATATACGTCACTATTCCACAGACGTTTTTTAGTAATTGTACTATTCTAGCTCACACTGTAAACCTTTGTTAATATTCGATAGATAAGGTGACATGTAATATTTTTAAATGTCTTACAGATAACCAATTACATTTAGAGAAATTACCTCAGCTACACTGACAATAAAATGCAGCAAAGCTCAATATGTAATTCAAAATGCCATAAGTTGAGTGTATTTCCTTCTATACTGCCTGGCCATACATGGCATGCTTTATGTCATGTGACTGGACATAACTTGAAGACAATGCACTTTTTATTATTATAATTGAGAGAAAGTATAGTTATTAAATAATCTACTTAGAACAATTTTGTAAACATATGAAGGCATATACCTACCCACTTCAAACAGGCAAATACGTTTTGCCTTTAAAATTCCATAATAAAAGAAAGAAATGAAACAGGAGACTCAAATATTGAAGCATTTACTTGTCTCTTATGAAACTGGGCTTAGACAATAATTAAAACAAAATAAATATGGAAACTCAAGTAAAACAACTTCCTAATAAACCACTGCACACAATGTACAGATATTCATTCCCTTTTCAATAGATCGTTTTATACATTTTTTCCCCCCAAATCTAATAAATGAAATGTTTTCTAATGTTATTGAAAAACCTGAAAATGGGGCTGAGCAGAGAAATGAACATAGAAGAATTAGCTACAGTGAGAAAGAGAAAAGAAATACAGAAATTGAATAAATCCTAACTGATAATCTGGACCACCTAAGCTCCACTGTATTGCATTAACTGCTAATAAAAGAGGTGGTAATTAAAACACTGAGTATGCATGTAAATATGAAAGCAGAGTGTTTAAAAATAAAAATGAGGTTTTTGGCCAGGAGTCCATACAGGAATTACCATGTGTACTTTATGGGGTATTAGTAGTCAGTGTCTGAGCCCTCTGCGTTATCCACGTTTCGAGACAACATGTAGTTGTCCATGTCAATTGAGCGGCAATTATTTATAGCATATCGCAGCCGCTCTGCCATTACTGGCTGACTTGAGTAAGGTGGGAGGCGGAGTTGGAAGAAACAGGTCTGAGAGGTGGGAAGACTGTCATACGGCTGTGGGGAGAAAGGAGGGGGCAAATTTATGCACACAAATCTTATTACAACTTTGATATACACTCTGCATACAAGTTAGGGTGAGCATGGTCTAGTTCAGCGTTTCCCAACCACTGTGCCGTGGCACATAAGTGTGCTGTGAGAAATCATCAGGTGTGCCGTGGTACCTGATTGGTACTCCAGCGAGCAGTGTAGTAACAAGCAGAACAATTACATTCTCTTCCACTAGGGGCAGTAAGATATCAGCTGTGTTCAACTAAACAGGCCCAGGTTTCACACCGAGTAAGAAAACTGAGTGAATTGAGACTAGATGTTCATTATATTTCAATAAACATACCTTTTGTGACATTTTTCTAATGTGAAATGTGTGCCGTGGCTCAAAAAGGTTGGGAAACACTGGTCTAGTGTACCACAGAAAACAGTCTGTAACAAAAAATGTCTGTAGACACCTACAGTAGGGCAAAAAAGTATTTAGTCAGCCACTGACTGTGCAAGTTCTCTGACTTAGAAAGATGAGAGAGGTCTGTAATTTTCATCATAGCTACACTTCAACTATGAGAGACAAAATGAGAAAGAATCCAGGAAATCACATTGTAGGATTTTTAAAGAATTTAATTGTAAATTATGGTGGAAAATAAGTATTTGATCACCCACAAACAAAGCAAGATTTCTGGCTCTCACAGACCTGTAACTTCTTCTTTAAGAAGCTCTTCTGTCCTCCACTCGTTACCTGTATTAATGGCACCTGTTTGACCTCATTATCTGTATAAAAGACACCTGTCCACAGCCTCAAACAGTCAGACTCCAAACACAAGATCTCATCCCGTGGGGTCAAAATTATCATGAGTACAGTGAGCAAAAAACCCAGAACTACACGGAGGGACCTGATGAATGACCTGCAGAGAGCTGGGACCAAAGTAACAAAGGCTACCATCAGTAAGTCCCGAGACTTACTGATGGCAGTGCCAGGTGTGTCCCCCTGCTTAAGCCAGTACATGTCCAGGCCCGTCTGAAGTTTGCCAGAGAGCATATGGATGATCCAGAAGAGGATTGGGAGAATATCATGTGGTCAGATGAAACCAAAATAGAACTTTTTGGTAAAAACTCAACTGGAGGAAGAAAAATGATGAGTTGCATCCCAAGAACACCATACCTACTGTGAAGCATGGGGGTGGAAACATCATGCTTTGGGGCTGTTTTTCTGCAGAGGGGGACAGGAACGACTGATCCGTGTTAAAGGGAAGAATGAACGGGGCCATGTATGGTGAGATTTTTAAGCCAAAACCTCCTTCCATCAGTGAGAGCATTGAAGATGGAACGTGGCTGGGGCTTCCAGCATGACAATGATCCCAAAACACACCGCTCGGGCAATGAAGGAGTGGCTCCATAAAAAGCATTTCAAGGTCCTGCAGTGGCCTAGCCAGTCTCCAGACCTCAGCCCCATAGAACATTTGTGGAGGGAGTTGAAAGTCCGTGTTGCCCCAAAACATCACTGCTCTAGAGGAGATCTGCATGGAGGAATGGGCCAAAATACCAGCTACAGTGTGTGCCAACCTGGTGAAGACTTACAGGAAACGTTTGACCTCTGTCATTGCCAACAAAGGTTATGTTACAAAGTATTGAGTTGAACTTTTGTTATTGACCAAATACTTATTTTCCACCATGATTTAAAATTAAATTCTTTAAAAATCCTACAATGTGATTTCCTGGATGTTTTTTTTCTCATGTTGTCTCCCATAGTTGAAGTGTACCTATGATGAAAATTACAGACGTCTCTCATCTTCCTAAGCAGGAGAACTTGCACAACCAGTGGCTGACTAAATACTTTTTTGCCCCACTGTATAAAGTATTCTGCTAGAGCATTATTTTTGCCCATAAACACTGACAATGCTGATACAGGTCCCCCAAGATTTGCTCTGATGACGTTAATGTACAGTATGTTTAATGTTCCAGTTAACTAAATCCGTGGCGCTCACACAGACCAAGCAATAGCAAGAGCATTTGGTGAAATGCTCAAAAACTAAAAAAAAAAAAATAAATCTTCATGAACTTGAGAATGGTACACACACTCCCGTTAGCAGTTACAGAGGCTCTGTCTGTGTGCACAGTGATCTGAATAAGCTGAACAATGTGACCATGCTTAAACTTAACATTCAAACAACAGGTTTTCACAAAAACTCAGCTCAGTGCTTCTTGTGAGTGAAGTTGATTTCTGTTCTACTTAGTTATATATAAAATATCCCCACTTTATTACAGAGAGCATTTTAAAAACTGCTACACTATACTGCCAAAAGTATTCGCTCGTCTGCCTTCACACGCATATGAACTTCCCATTCTTAAATTTTTGACCATTCTTCCTGAAGCACATCTGTGAGGTCAGACACTGATGTTAGAAAAGAAGGCCTGCACATCAGACTTCATGCTTGTACTTACAATTCGACTTTTTTGGTTTCACTTTGTTCGCGCTGCCACACAGCCCCAACAAGCCTTATAATAAACGTACTGATTACATGATGCAGTGATTTTCAGCTTCTCCTGCTGCATGTAAGTAGATCTTTACAGAGGCAGCTGACGCCGTTTTCCGCGTTGGAAGAGGTTTTTCCGCACCTCTTCAAGTGCCCCGGCATGATTCGGAGCACTAACACTAGTCAAACGCAACAGGCTTTGGATGTCAAACGGCGTAATCACTGCCTGGTCAAATGAATCCATATTTCTGTTGCACTATTCTCATGAGAGGCTCAGAATGTGGCTCAAGCAGGATGATGGATGAGGTATCATTATGGGGTTTGGGCATTAGGCATTACCTAAGATGGCCAAGTTCATGCCTTCATGACAGTTGTTTACCTGTTGTAGAAGGAACCTCTCAGCAGAACAATGCACCATGCCACTAGGGGTGTATAGTTCTAAAAATGACTATACATCAACGGGACAGTCATTCTAGGAACATTGTGAGTTCTCCTTGCTTAGCTGGCCTTCATAATCTCTAGATCTTAATGCTATAGAGCATCTCCGGGATGAGGTAAAGGGAATGGGAATTATCTTTATTTAATGTCCAATCAGCTGCAGTGACCATTCATGACGAGCACAGGGATACATCATACCGTGCCAATTTGGCACAACCATTCATTAACATGTCTTTAGACACTCAGAGTAAACCCACATGGACACAACGGGACAAGCAAACTCCAGTTAGGTGGAGTCTGAGGTTGGGATCAAACCATGGAGCGGTGAGGTGACTGCGCTAACTGCTGTGCCACCGTGCCAACCAGGATGAGGGAGAATGGGCTGTTCAGAGCATGTCAGTACCTCCACATAATTTGTGGCAACTGCGAGAAGCTAGCCCGTCCACATGGGCCGATATGCCTACAGAATGATTTCAACACCTAGTGCAATGTATGCCATGAAGAACTGCTGCAGTCTGAAGGAGGTTCAGCATGCTACTAGATGGGTGTCTCTAATGACGTGACCATTCACTGTAATTACACACACTTACCCGGTCCACCTTCATTATTTGGAAACGCTGCGAGATGTCAGCAGTGTTGGTAGGAAGGCGTGAGCGGCCTGAGACAAAGCGCATAAAGAGCATGCGCTCTTCATTCGAGAATTCCTCCAGTGTTTGCCAGAACCACTGCACCAGCTGGTGTTGCTCATCTACCTCCCGATAGCGCACGACCTTCTTCAGCACATCAACACAGATCTCTGGAAGGCCACAAACCATCTGCTCCAGCTGCCGTGCAGTCAGAAGTGATAGCAGGGGAACTGGCACAATCCATGACATGCCCTCACGCACTGCCACCACCTGGGACACACACATACATATTAGTACTGCATGAACTTTGTGTGTACACGTGTAAGACATATTTGGTATTGCTGAACTGGATGTCTTGTTTAACTGGTTGATAAATTAAAAGTTAAATTCATAAAACAGGTTTATATATTTGCTATCATTAACCCACGATAAAATGTCAGGGGCAGTGGTGCACAACTCCAGTCCTGGGCCCAAGTTATTAGTGACTTCCCTGCTCTAACATACCATTATACCTAGTAATTACCCATCTAGTCAGGCAATTAACCTGGGAGTTTGATATTTGTTTAGGCTTTTGTCATTAATGTCCTTCATGCTGGAATAGCGAGGGCTGAGGCGTGTGTTGTGTGTGTGATGCTTTTCAATCTTATCATGCTGAAAATTTTTTTCCATCGGAAGACTTAGTTAAGACCAAGTTTTAACTTTCTGGCCGATGTCTTGAGGTGTCAGTAGAATATTTCTAGATAATCCTCCATTCTTATGGTTATTTTATGAAGTGTACCAGTCTCTTTTCCTACAAACCAGTCAATTCTATTGAAAAACACATCCACAGCATGATACTACCACCCCATGCTTCATAACTGTATTGGTGTTCTGAATTAAAATACCTCTTTTTATCTCCATAAATACTGAACACTGAACAGACATCAGGCTGAACATGAGACTAGCTAGCGGTGTGTCGTGCTTTCAAACAATATGAGTAAAAGAGCACAGTCTTGAGTCAAAACACCATACCAGTATCGTACCCAGAACCAGTACCAATGCTCCCCTACACTTTACCCACATTTGGCTAGTGTGTTAGCAGTATTTTCCAGTCAGCCCAGAATGAGAAGCAAATGCAATGCATGTCCAGGTATATACGATCTGATTTCATGCCCCAATCTAAGCACACAGGCACTCAGAATAACAACTGCATGGGCAGAGTAGCATTAGTTAGGGGACATGCTAAATATACACAGCAGAACTTTTACGATTAAAATGCCTTTTGCCCCGTGCTTGGCCGTGAAGAAATTTTGAACACACCTGCCGGTCAGTTTCATGCAGCCGATACTCTATCGCACGCTCCACATACTCCTTCCTGTTGGAGAACGTCAGTGGAATACTATTTCCACCCGGGATTATGGGAACCATTTTCCCATCAGCACTCTGGCCCACGAATGAATCCAGAGGAATCATCTGCAAACAAAGAACACGTACATAAATTCAAAGTGTGCAGTCAATACAAGGGCCCTTCATACTGAATGATCACACATTCTAATCACCTGCTGAATTAGCTACAGGAATGCGCAGAATAAAACTCCAATGCTAAAACCTACCATAACCAATTACAACCCCATGTCAGAAAAAGGTGGGACGGTATGGGAAATGCAAACCCCCAAAAAAAAATTAATAAAAGAGAGAGAGTGTTTCTCACATGTACAGTATGAACCCAAGATATTTCATGTTTGTTCTTTTTTTCCCGTACAACTTCATTTAATTTGTTTATAAACATCCATTCCTGCATTTCAAACCTGAAACACATTCCAAAAATTTTCAGACTGAGGCAATTTAGGGCTAGTAATGAGGCAAAAAAATAAATAATAAAATCATGATGTGATTTCAAACAGGTGATAATAATCATGATTTGGTACAGAAGCAGTATCCACAATAGGCTGAGTCTTTGAGGAGCAAGGGTGGTCAGATGATCTCCAGTTTGGCAAGAAACTCATGAGAAAATGATTGAAATGTTCAAAAACAATGTTGCTCAAAGAGAGAATGGAAGAGATTTGCATATCTCTTTCTCTACAGTGTAATATTATCATTAAATGATTTAAGAAATCTGGAGGAATTTCAAAGCGTAAAAAGCAAGAGCACAAGTTTAAGCTGAACTCCAATGAGGGATTACTTTGGCATACCTTTGTCAAGCAATACAAGACATTACTGTAATACCACAATGCATACATTCACAATAGTTACATTCACAAATGCCACTTAAAACATAACTTCTAAACACGTCTAGAATTGATGTTGACTTCTCTGGGCTCAGAGGCATCTGGGATAGAACACAGTGGAAACGTGTATTATGGTCGGACCAATCAGTATTCCAGACGAAAAGGATGAAAGGACCATCCAGACGGTTATCAGCAACAAGTCCAAAAGCCAGTGTCTGTCATGGTATGGGGCTGGGTCAGCGCCCTTGGCAAAGGTCATTTAAACCTCTGTGATGCAGCATTATGCAGAAAAGTACATTGAGATCTTAGAGCAACTTAAGCTGCATTCAAGATGACATATTTTACAGGTACATCCATGCATTTAAACTTTTCAATAATTTTCTCACATATTTGTTGACAAATTGGAGATCCTCTGACCACGTTTGCTCCTCAAAGACTCAACCTTTCATGCCTACTGCTTTTGTACCAAATCATGATTATAATCACTTGTTTGAAGTCACGTCTTAGTTTTTTTACTTCATTACTAGACCTAACTTGCCCCAGTCCCCATTAAACATCTTGAGTTCATACTGTCAGCAACGAAATAAAAGTCAAAGTTAATGTAAGAAACGGTGCTCTTTTTTTGGTCTGGTTTTTTCCCATACCGTCCCGACTTCTGATTTGGGGCTGTATGTCAAAGACTGGGGAGATTGTAGCTCTAGCCAAGAGACTAAGGTACAATCTGACAATTTACACAGTATAAAACACTCAGCAACCTGTCTAGCTGAGTTTCCATTTTGTGTCCAGCCTTATAAACTCTATAAATATCAATGTATAACATGTAGTCATATTACTGTGTAATCCCCATTCACTACAGTAAATACAGCATATTACACAATAACTAATACAACTGTACCAAGCCAGTACTAACTCTCACTTCACACCGATTTTCCAGGTTGCGTTCCTGACAAAACCCTCTATATTTATCTGCTCTTGGAACCAGAACCAAGAGTGCCCTGTGTAACCCCTGTGACTGGGTTTTTTCCATAAACACCAACCCAACTTTCACACTGCAAGATCCATCTGGATTATGGACCCAGACACTGAAGTTTCCAGCAGTTGGCTCTACCTTCTGAACCACCGATGCGGCTAACTGAGATATTCATTGTGACATGGCCTAAATAAAACATAAACGTAGATATACAAATGATCACTCTGGCTGTGCGTGTGAGTATTATATATTTACTTCATGGAAGTTCTGCTCAGTGATGCTGCTATCTTCCAGATGCAGGATGCTGTTGAGTGTCTGCACGTAGAGCAAGTCCACTTCTTCCAGATCCTCCAGTGCAAGTGGGATACAGCAAAGTTGCTTCCACACCATTGGTGCCAAATGCAGGTCTAGTGGCTTTTTCGTTCGTATGGCCACTCCCATCAAGATGCCCAAAAACCTGAACTGCAGTAAATGCTCATCTGAACACGCTGATGGGTTCAGCAGGAACCTGAAAGCACACATACACAATGGAAATCAAACAAATGGCTCCACTGACAGAGGGCAAATAAACACATTCTACAACTGAAAATGTTCACTAAAGAGGAAAAGCTGAAATGGATGCGATGAGACTGCATCACCTGTCTCTGTTGTAGCCTACTTCTGCTGTAGCATTAGGAGAGGGGATAAGCAGGTCAACCACTCCCGTTTCAAGCTCCTGAACACAGATCAAACTTAATTTTAGTTACAGTTACAGAACTGGGGCCACTTTTATAGAACTTAGCATGGATGCCTGTGTGAACATGTGCAAAAAAAAAAAAACTTTGACTTGATCATTTTGAAGCATTAACGTTACCCTTTCACAAACATTTTTGGTCCAACGACTTTCCCTCTAGAATTTGCTGGTATAATTCAGACTTCATTGTTCCATGAATCATGACTAGCTGTCCTGTCCCACATGCAAGCAAAACAAGCCCTAACCACGATTCTACCACCACCACGTCTAAGGTTATGCTGGAATACAGTGTTTTTCTCTCTCCAGACATGATGCTTCTTATTTAAACCAAAAGTTCTATTTAGGTCTCATCAGTCTACAAAATAGCCTTTTGACTCGTCCATGTGCCAGGCAGCAACGTTCTTTTTGTAGAGCTGTTGCTTTCTCCTTGTAATCTTGGCATACACACCATTGCTGTTCAGTGTTCTCCTGGAGACACATATTTTTTTAACATCAATACTAACCCTAAACCTTTTGGAATTGCAGGCCTGAAATGCAGTAATGGATTTTAATAGCCTGTTACTTGTTCCAACATTAAGCGCATTTGCACCAAATGAACTATTTCATAGTTCTTAGAAATGTGCCCCCCTTTTTTATTGCATGTTCGCATAGCAGGAACTGGGAACAATTGAAGTTCTAAGAACGCCATGTACAGAGACTTTTTTAGGTCTTACTTCAAAGCAGTGAAATGGTACTGTACTGTGAAATGGTTAAAGGTCTGCCATTATATTATTATACAAGTTTCTTTCTTTGCTTAATTTTGATAAAACAGACGTACTGTAAGTTGAACAAAGATTGTGAGAGATCTTCCAAATCTGTACTAACCCTCGATGACTTCTCAGCTTAAATGTTAACAGCTTGGGTGTTACATATCATTTAGCCGTACTGTTTGGTGCACACATTAGCCATATTACTATAAAATAGCTTTTTCCATTTTCATAATATTGATAAATCTAAAGAAGTAGACTCCCTTTTAAAGATGCTGAGAGACTGGTTTACTAGCATACACTGGTAAGTGTATAAACATGCTCCAGTTAGTTAAGAATGCAGGAGCTAGTGTGCTAAGTAGGACTAATACAAAGCTACACACAGCCGAAAGAACTTGCTCGAGCGCACGAGTAAAAGCTACAGGATTACAATTAGTTACTAGAATTAAAAGTAGTTGTGAATGGTGGGGCATGCTTGTACATGCCCCCAGAGCTACAAGACATCCTCCACACCTCCGTGCTGTCATCTTGTCTCTCACATACAATCACTCAGGTTGTTGACAGCAGGGGAGGTGGGTTGCTGAGATCTCATTGGAAGTTTAATGGCTGTGTTGCCTTGTATGCAGTTTCGCACAAGCAGTATTTACATACATGCACAGTTTTAGAATCTGAAATCTTACAGTTCCCATGTGCTAAATATCAGAAATGACTGTGCTATAATCCAAGTGGGTTTGTTGGACTTCTCATAATCTACTAACAGACCTCTTTCATAGTATGCAGTTAACACGGCCACTTGCATAATTCAAACGGGTGCAATCTGATCACGATGATCATTATTTTGCATGTGAACACACAATGAGTAGATCAAATATGATTGTACCTGACACATTTCTGTAATTGTGTCATCAAACACTCCCCCAGCATCGTCAGCTCCCTCGCCCACTAGCTTCACCTTCCAAGCACGGGAAGGCAGTCTCAGATCTGATGCATTCAGCTTCACCACCTGTCGAGCAATCTGCACGAAGATGGGCTTACACTTCCGTCCACTTAGAGCAATGAGAAACAAAAGACATGAGACAACACACTGAAAGACATAAGAAACAAAGCTGATGGAGATCAAGTATGAGAAGAGTGCTCTACAGTGTAAAAAATACAAATATGAATATTATGCATAATGTTAAAATCTTAAACAGGTTTCTGTGTGTGTTCATGGTTGTGAAAAGGTGCCTAATGCATAAGTCACTGACCGAGTGGAGATTCTCTTGACAGTGATCTGTGGGCCATAGTTTTTTCCTTGCACCATGGTCTTACCAATAGAACGCACCATTGGGAGCATATACACACGTGGGGCTAACAGGGGTCGCAGCTGCCCCTGAACTATACCCCATGTTCCAGGGTTATAGTGAGATATGCAACTCTGAAAGACAAAATAATATGCACAGAACAGACAATTTACTTTTAAGGACGAATACAGTACAATTCCTCAATGAAGACACTGTACACTGCATGGCCAAAAACAAAACAAAACAAAAAAAACAGCTATGTGGCCATAAGAACATGAGGCTAAAAATGCTTAAATTTAAAGTACTAGAAAGCATAAAGTTTGAATTCTGGGGCAATGGAAATGTTAACGTGGCCCGATTAGTCCAGATTTAGAGCAATGGGCCAGTCAGGGCCAGAAGTGAAGCACTCCAAGCGATGAATTCAGCATGCATAGTGGCCATAATGTGTGAGATGTTTCTGGATATGCAGTGTATATTCACCACATGTGTGTATGTACGTATAAAATAGTGTGTATATGTACCTGGTTATTGGGACTAAGGTTGAGCAGTCTCCAGGAGGAGTACATAAGGTCTGAGAAATGATAAAGAAGACGCAGCCTGGCTCTGAGTGCATCCATGTTGACGTCTCTTAGAGCGCTATACTGGGGAGGCACACACACAGGCAAGCCCAGCTGCAGTGGAACCGAAGATCCTGGGAAATCAAACACAACATTTTAGCAACAACTAGAGACACCAGTGGTTTCACTGTCAGGGTGTCAGAAGATAAAAGGAAACACCACAGCATCCTGGACTCACTGTGGTAAACCAGGATGTAACTACTAAAAAATGCTTTGGGAGATTATTAAGATTTATTTGGTGATTTTGCAAATGTTTCTAAAATAAAAAACCCAACTTTTGTAGAAAGTGTCCAGTGATAATACCATCAACTGGTATATGCTTGGGGCAGCACAGTGGTGCAGTGATTATATATTATACATACATATATTAGCTTTTGATTCGGGCAGGGAACTTTCCAGTCGCCTGGCCAACTGCACAAGTTAGGGAAAAAAGTTGACGCTGAACCCAGCTTTTGCTATTAAACACTTTTCACTCTCTTTCACTCATTTTCTTATCTGCTTAATCCTTTACAAAGTCGTGGGAAAGTCGGTGCCTAGCCGGTGGCACAGGGCACAAGGCAAAAACAACCCTAGACAGCTCATACACCAGTGCCACTTTAGCATAATCAAGTATATTTAATGCATGTCTTTGGACTGTGGGAGAAAAAGTGGAGTACCCAGAGTAAACCTATGCAGACAAGGGGAGGACATGCAGACTCCACACAGAAAGGACCCACTCCATAGCTTCTCGCTATGAGGCGACAGTGCTACCCACCAAGCCACCTATTGAACATTTTTGATTCTTTAAAAATAATAATAAAAAAATATAGACATACAGTGGTGCTTGAACGTTTGCGAACCCATTTCTGCATAAATATGACTTAAAATATGATCAGACTTTCACACTGGTCCTACACACAGATTCTCCTCCCACAGAAAAGATCAACAAACTGCAAACATGAAGGCTGGCTACACAAAGGCTGCATGTCGAAATGAAGACTTGTGCATCCTGGCCAATGCTCAAAGCCAACATATCAGCTGTTAACTGTGGCATTACCTCAACTCACTCAACCATATTAGCTCAGCTCTCATATTTTGTTTAATGTTGTGCCTTTAAAAAAATGCTGGATGTAGCACAGATTTGAAATACAACAAGCTGCCTCTCTACCTTTTATGTGAGTAAACAGTGTGTGTACCTGGTGCTCTGGGTGGGAGTGATGGAGCAGTCCATGCTGCACTATGGCAGCGTCCGGCAGAGATCTGCTGGATGTTCTTGCCTTGCAGAGCAACGACCAGAGTTGGCTCCCTTATGTGGTTGGTGTGACCCAGACCCAGCTACAAAACAAGTGTTATTACTCACCAATCACTAGCACATACAACATCTGTGAGAAGTTACTTGACTTACTTGTCCCTCTGAATTGCTACCCCAAGCATAAACGTCTCCTGTGGATGAAAGTGCAAGTGTATGCTCTGCCCCTACTGCAACATCTTCAATGAACACACCCACCAGGGCAGGGACCTGCTGTGGTCTGTTATGATTGCGTGCCCGCCCCTCTGGTAGACCAATCAGACGATCTATAACATTGCAAATTTTAAACAACACCATCTCAGTTTATTAAAATTCAACAGATGAATGACCATTTAGTGACAAAGACAGATTTATTTATAAAAGAATTTTTAACAATACAGCATCTTACAAATATAGACCCACAGCACCAACTGATCCTCAGTTTATGTTGAACGTGGCAAGGAAAAACTCTGTTATTTAATGACAGTGACTGTGTATCTGATTAAATAATGCAGATATGCATATTTTCTTACGTTTTTCCTTGCCACTGTCGCCCTAGGCTTGCTCAATTTGGGAATGGACTTGGATATTAAAAGATAATCTAACATTGTAAAGCTGCTTTGAGACAATGCTCCATTGCAAAAAAAGCACCATCTGACTTGATTTGACTATAAATCTTGCCACTGAAGGTTCAAGTAATCTAGCAGGTAATAGTTTTGGTGTCATGGCCTTCTCAGTCAACAGGAGGTGGGGCATGGGAGTTAGGGGCCTGCAATGTGGTCTGAGGTAAAGGTATGAGAGCTGAAACTGATGCAAGAAGAACAGGTTGGAATGAGGACTGGATCTTTTGCCAGAACAGCAGCTTGAAGAGAAAAGTTATGAACAATAAGAACACAGTCTATAAACAGGACACAGTTGTGCCAAGTGTAGCATGAGACTCAAGCAGTAAGAAGACAGCAACCCAACATCCATATCAACACAACACTCTTCACCCAGCTCCTCCATTAGAGGCATGTCTGGACCATAGAAGACCGAGGGCAAGACCAAGCTTTGGTACTTTGGTAGGCTAGAGGTTAAAGTACTGGACTGTGGACCAAAAGGTCCAGGGTTCAAATCCCACTGCCACTGTTGGGTCCTTGAGCAAGGTCCTTAACCCACAATTGCTTGGATTGAATGCAAAAGAATTGTAAGTCGCTCTGGATAAGGGTGTCTGCTGAATGACATGAATGAATGTAACCAAGTTGGCACCTGTTCCAACAACAAGCTTGTTCCCAACAGAGCAGGCATGCTAGAGATGATCCTAGACTCCAGCCCCCTGGACAAGTACCATGCGTCCCAGAATAAACAGACTAACCAAAAGCGGAGCCATGTATGAGAATGCCCTTTCCCCTGCAGTGATTTTTCTAATTCTAGGAACTGAAATGCTGCATTTTGTGAACAAAGTAGACATGCTGGATTGTAAGACTCTAAGAATTCACTCAGATACTGTGAGAACAGGCCATGTAGGGCTTTGTATACCAGAATAGCAAATTCCTGAAGATTGGAAAAAAGGACTGGGAGGGCAGTAAATAGTGATAAACTGAAAAGACCATGATTATTCTTACATAATACTGTATAGGTTACATTATGCATAAGTATGTCAAATGAATTAGTCTTGTAATTCGATTTAGCAGTAACAGTAAGAAGCGGCCTTTGTCAAAAATTGTGGCTAGTCCTCCATAGCCATTAGGATGAGGGTTTTGAACATAACTATGTCCAGGACAGGAAGACTCATTTAAAGCTAAATATTCATCAGGCTAGTCCCCGTTTCAGTACGACAATGTGCATGTAAACAATTATCAGTAATAATTTTTATTTACAATACAACTGCTTTAGCTGTAAGTTATTTGTGCTATGAGGTCGGTACAACAAACGATTTGAGAAAGATTATGCTTTTGAATGAAGGGGAAAATGGATGCAGTCTCAACAGGTGCATGGCTACTAGCCATGTGGTTTTAACCCGTTTGTCTGCTCTTGGTAGTCAGCCCTTAACTAATCCCATCATAGGAATATGGGCTATGCTACAAGGAATGAGAGTGGAATGGACACTACCCTGTCCTAAAAGGCCAGGCTTACCCTCAGAGATTGACCACCATGCAATGTCTTCAGAACACCACTTGGACATCAAGCAGTTCAAGCTGCTATAGGCTCAAGTCTCCTTGCTGCATTGGGATGAGCCCAGAGCACAATACTACAATGGACATCGCCTTCGCTACTTATACCTATACGATACTAATGTTAGTTACATCTGATTGGAGAAGGCATATATCATTAACAACTACAGTAACAAATATTTTAAAAAATCTTTGTAATGTCTGGCTCCCTGACTCAGAGTCAGTTAACCATAGCTGCTGGTGTCCCTACAGAAGTAGTTAATTTCATGCGTCTCAGGAAAGAATCTCCTATAACTAGAGGGTTTGAACAGGCTGCTCAGTCAGTGTTTCACTGAGGAGGTTACACATGTTTGACACAGTAAAGAACAATGGCACTCTGCAGGCTAGTTTTAACTTTTTGACTACGTCACTGAACCATCACCCATTTTAGCCTTCTGTGCAGGCAATGCTGGCTCTATATTTATGGCACCTAGATTTTCAACGATCATACTTACGAGCCCTCCCACATCTGAATGCTTGCCCCTATAACTATAGTCTTCTTTATCAGACTACCTACAATTGTACCCCTACAGTAGGGCAAAAAAGTATTTAGTCAGCCACTGATTGTGCAAGTTCTCCTACTTAGAAAGATGAGAGAGGTCTGTAATTTTCATCATAGCTACACTTCAACTATGAGAGACAAAATGAGGAAAAAAAACAAAAATCCAGGAAATCACATTGTAGGATTTTTAAATAATTTAATTGTAAATTATGGTGGAAAATAAGTATTTGGTCACCCATAAAAACAAGCAAGATTTCTGGCTCTCACAGACCTGTAACTTCTTCTTTAGGAAGATCTTCTGTCCTCCACTCGTTACCTGTATTAATGGCACCTGTTTGACCTCGTTATCTGTATAAAAGACACCTGTCCACAGCCTCAAACAGTCAGACTCCAAAAACTCAACCATGGCCAAGACCAAAAGAGCTGTTGAAGGGACACAAGGAAGACAAAAGGAAGAAAAATTTAGATCTGCACCAGGCTGGGAAGAGTGACTCTACAATAGGCAAGCAGGTTGGTGTGAATAAATCAACTGTGGGAGCAACAATGTAAGACATACAAGACCATTGATAATCTCCCTCGATCTGGGGCTCACGCAAGATCTCATCCCGTGGGGTCAAAATGATCATGAGAACGGTGAGCAAAAATCCCAGAACTACACGGAGGGACCTGATGAATGACCTGCAGAGAGCTGGGACCAAAGTAACAAAGGCTACCATCAGTAAACACACTACGCCGAGAGAGACTCAGATCCTGCAGTGCCAGGCGTGCCCCCTGCTTAAGCCAGTACATGTCCAGGCCGTCTGAAATTTGGCAGAGAGAGCATATGGATGATCCAGAAGAGGATTGGGAGAATATCATGTGGGTCAGATGAAACCAAAACAGAACTTTTTGGTAAAAACTCAACTCTTCGTGTTTTGAGGAAGAAGAATGGCGGAGTTGCGTCATATCTACTGTCGCTGCGACTGATCCGTGTTAAGGGAAGAAAGAACGAGGCCATGTATCATAAGATTTTTAGCCCCCCCAAAACCCTCCTTCCATCAGTGAGAGCATTGAAGATGGAACGTGGCTGGGGCTTTCCAGCATGACAATGATCCCAAACACACCGCTCGGGCAATGAAGGAGGGGCTCCATAAAAAGCCATTTCAAGGTCCTGGAGTAAAGGGCCTAGCCAGTCTCCAGACCTCAGCCCCATAGAAAATGTGTGGAGGGAGTTGAAAGTCCGTGTTGCCCCCAAAACATCACTGCTCTAGAGGAGATCTGCATGGAGGAATGGGCCAAAAATACCAGCTAAAGTGGTGTGCCAAACCTGGTTGAAAACTTACAGGAAAACATTAGGACCCTCTGTCATTGCCAACAAAAGGTTATGTTAACACATTTAAATTCTTTTAAAAATCCTACAATGTGATTTCCTGGATGTTTTTCCTCATTGTGTCTCTCATAGTTGAAGTGTAGCTATGATGAAAATTACAGACCTCTCTCATCTTTCTAAGTAGGAAAACTTGCACAATCAGTGGCTGACTAAATACTTTTTTTGCCCCACTGTATCACAGATAAAGCTAACAGTAAAGGCAGAGGAACAATAACTAAACATGTCACCCTCTGCGGAGGAAATAAGCACTGTAGAAGCCATATTACAACAATGAATGAAGACTGGTACTGCAAAGCAAAATCGAGATGAAGGGATTCTGGATTTGTTACACTGACGATGCTGGCAGTCCGACAGACATTTGAATTGTTTTATATTGCTAATAAAGCATGTCACATTGGATCTATCAGTTAAAACTAACGGAAAAACAATGAAGCTGAGATTAGAAAATTATTGATTAACTAACAGCTACAAACACACACACCAAAATGAACAATGTGGTGCAATACTTGCTTATACCTTGCCCAAAAGTGAAAATACTGCCATCTTTGGTCAAAGCCACAGAGAACTGAGTCCCACAGGCCACCTTCTTAATCCCAATTCCACAAAGAACATCCACCTTCTAGAAAACACATACACAAATATCTGCACTGATGCTCTGGGACATGTAACTGTTCACATGTCAAAAACTTTGTGTAACTGATATGTACTAAGAGGAAAGAAGAATACCTGTGGTGAAGACTTAGCAGCCGAGTTTCCCAAACCCAGTTTCCCATAGTCTCCATCTCCAAATGCCCAGACTGTCATTCCATCAGCTGACACGGCCAAGGTGTGATTAAGACCACATGCCACCTGCATCAGTGCAGAAGCACACAAATCATATACAAGTTCTTACAAAACATTCACGACTGTGTGTTCTTTTGCTTGCTTACCTGGCCAACCTGGTGACCCTCCAGAGCAGTGACCTTCTCTGGTAGTTTCTTATTGGATGTGTTACCCAGCCCTAGCCTGCCATAGTCTCCATTTCCAAAGCAGAAGAGTTTACCATCTGCTGTAACTACAGCCGAGTGCTTAAATCCACAGGACATCTGTATGTGCACACACACACACACACACACACACACACACACACACACACACACACACACACTATGACAGACCTATAACAATACCTATACGGCCCTATACTGAACTGGATTTTTATACATCAACGAATGTGTTTTTTGTACTCGACCTGCACCACTTCCTCCCCTTGCAGAGCCTCTATCTGTCGAGGTCTTCGTTGACGATCACTGTTGCCATGACCCAGTTTTCCATAATCACCATCTCCCCAGCTGAACACCTCACCACTCTCAGTCAGAGCCATTGAATGTCCATCAGAGCCACATGATGTAACCAGTTGGGTTACTACAAACCCTGCACACACATACACATACATGCCACAATAATGGTAATGTTTTTAGTTTTAAAAAGCATACACAATAATTCTCTGTACCTAATGTCATACCTCCATATCTGAAAGTGATAAAGCGGAATGCACATAAGTTACCTTGCAGTGCTGAGATGACAGTGAGAATGTGGAGGTCATCAGAGTTACCCTGCCCCAGGCGACCATAACTCCCCTCTCCACATGCAGATACTGTTCCATTCGCCTGAATTACAAATGTGCAGTTCTGTCCACACACAACCTGAACATGCAAAGACATAACACGTTCATTAGATTAGCTTTCCCATGGTTACATGTTTTGTATATGTGTTAGAAAGAAAGCCTGCTGTAAACCTGTTGAGCCAGGGAAAAGGAGGCAGCAAGAGCTGGCACCAGAACGTTACGCCCAGCCTCTGCAAGTTGACCATGGCGTCCGGCTCCCCACAGAAACACGTCACACTTCCCACCCAGGTGCCAGTCCTTCAAAACAGATCAAATAATGAATACATCATTTTAAATTACTGCTACTTTAAATTACATGATTAAATTTTTTTAGAGAAGTTCTATTTTTGTTACAATCCAAATATAGTTCACGTGTTGTTACCTCTGGTCTGGAGATGGCCCAAGACATTAACTGCTCATCCATCCCAGATACCCATTTACTGTTATCCTACAACCAAAACAATAAATAAACTTTATGGCTGCAAATCACAAATAAAACAGTTCATAGTACATTGCGTTATAACATATACTCTGTATATGAATGACTCACCATTACCAGTGCCATCTTGTCTTTGGCCACAGGTTCCAGATCAGGCACACTAAAAGATTCTGGGAAAGTGTGTCCACGGGCGAGTGCCTCTGCTGCCTTTACAGTGGTGGAAAAGCAATGAAGCCAGGCCCATTCACTGACGCCCCATGAATGGAAGGGTGATGAAGAAGAGTAGGATGTTGAGGAGCCAGGCTGGGTAAGGCACTGAGTCAAGTGAGGTGGCACTAGGGGCTGGCACAGTAAAGTGTCCAGCTGGAGCCCCACTGCTAGAGAGGCCAAACACTGCATGTAGGGGCTGTGAACCAGCTGTTCTCCACATGCCACATGTGGCTTTAAGACACACACACACACGACAAGTAAAAACTCAATTAGGCATGATATGAAATGAGAATTCAAAGCAATTATTTAAGATTGTGATGCACAAACGGATCGTGTAATTGCTCAGTCCTAATTGCTATGCTACCGACATAAAGAAAAGACCCGATTTGGCCATTAGTACCAAAAATATTCAGTCATACATTAATTTGACCGTTAGCTACCCTTTTAAACCCACACATATCGAATAACAGACAGCTAGGTAACAACTTTCAGTTTGCTTTCCAACTTTAACTGTGACCTCACTCTTCATGTATAGCATTAGGATCATTCGGGATAGTGTATCTGAATGTTGTTTGTACAAAAACCTACAATACAGGAAATGCATAAGTATTTTCTATGCCTAGTTGTGCTTTTAACTGCAAAGATAATTATTATGTTCTGATTTATTATTTTCACACTCTTGACTTTATGATACAGCCCTATGTCTTACATTTATGACTCATGACAATATTCACTGAATTTTAAGCTCCTCCTAACATGGATAAGCTTCCATGTGTGAAGTAGAGCTGAAGGTAGTGAAACACAGTGTCACTGTCAGCGTACCTTTTCATAAGCATACTGTTCCTGAAGCATAACTGGAAGTCTCTCTAGGAAGGCTCTCATGCAGGGAGCCAGGTTCAGTCCAACAACCCCCTGATTTTTCAACGCATTGCGGCAGGTTGCTAATACATGATTGGCTGCCATGAACTCTGTGGAGCAGTTGACAACCAAAACGTCCTATAAAAACACAAGAAACAAGAATAAGTGTTCAATAAGAACGTGGTATACCAGCACAAGTACTTCAGAACAAAAAGCACTTTAACTATAAGCGCACACACATGGCAAACAGGCTTCAGACGGCCCAAACAGACCACCAGTAGAGAGGACTGATTGATCCAGCAAGCATGAGCAGCTCCCACAGTTTTGTTGTCTGTGGAGCCATCACATAAGACAGTTGGTCACCCCTAGTAGTGATACAAGGGACACTAACAGATCAGTGATATGTGCAGGACATTTATCCATGAGTTGCCTCTCATGACAGGGGTTCCAACTGGCCTTGTTCAGCAGTATAATGCTCACACCACACACACCAAGGCTTTGACAGGAATTACAACACTTCCTTGGCCTGTCTGGTTGTCAGATTTATTGCCAATCGACAGGACCAGCTGGGACCCCAGCTTCAGCAACCTACAAGTGTCCAGGATCTACAGGCCTAGCAGCAACCTCTGTGGAGATGTGTGCAAATGTATCATAGAGGCATGTCTAGTAGAGTTACACCAGGAGTTACACTACCCAACAGTAGCCTCTGAGAGCCTTTGTATAGAGCAGTGGGGGAAGCACATTTACGCCCTCTTGTGGCAAGACCCAGTGTCTAACAGATCACAACCAGAGCTGCAATGCTTCAGAATGCTATATATAACATTAAATGCCAGCTACTACCAATTTTCTGCCGGTCCTGTTCTGACTGATGCTTTAAAATTCACTGCATGCACTGGGTTAGCATGGGTACTCTGACTTTTCTGCAGCTGCACTCATTCCCAGAAGGTGACTCGTACCACTTTACCCCTTATATTGGATTGGACCACATGAGATTTTTGCCCTTGTGCACCGAGCCTTAGATACTCATGATCCTCTTGCCAATTTGTGGGCTGACTCTCCTTAGATCACTTTCAGCAGGTACTCACACAACTGCTGACCAGGAACACGCCACATTACCGTTTCAGAAATGCTCTGGCTCTGTTATGTGGCCGTATGGGTCTGGCCTTTGTTAAAAGTCACTCAGTCACAATACTTGCCATTTTCTCCAACACCCAACACACTGACTGCAGGAACCAACTGTTCTTTTACCATGTAACATAACCCAGATCTTGCCATGACCAATAGTAATGAAATAATCAAATCAAGTTACGTCAAGTCAGATTTATTTATATTGCACTTTTCACAATGGAGCATTGTCTTAAAGCAAGTTTACAATTTTAGATTATCTTCTAACATCTACAGCCAATCCCAAATTGAGCAAGCCTAGGGTGACAATGGCAAGCAAAAACTCCCTAAGTGTTATGAGGAAGAAACCTTGGGAGGACCAAGACTCAAAAAGGGACCCAACCTCCTTGGGTGGTGTAGATGATGAATGTAAGAATGAAACCAATTTATCTAAACAAATAAGTCTTATAGTGGTAGTTCAAATACAATAATGTAAAATAGGCATATCGGCACTATGTAGTCCGATACACAGAATCACTCTTGGATCTTGAGTATAAGCAGGAAAGTCTTTGGCGGCACTTCGTCCCCAGCCAGCCGAAGGATGGAGAGAGTTACTGCCGTCTGGTGTGGCCTGGGTATGGTGGGGCTGGAGCTGATGACTTGAGTGGAGTTGAAGTGGATGAACATCTTCATGTGTGGGGTAGGAACTGGTACCGGAACACAGCTCAGAGAGAAAACAGAAAATGTAGATTAGTTTCTGATTAACAGCACAATGTCTATAAACAATTACTGATGCCACGTGTAGCATGTCACTCTGGTAGCAATAGCTATAGCAGCTGTCGAAGTCACAGCCAAGAGGGACCACATGAGTCTCCAGCAACCCACGGGAGGCAGAAGACAGCAACCCAACATTCCAGATCACCACGAAACTCTTTGATTATGAACCACCAGCTCCGCCCTTAGTCTAAGGCAAGGACACAGAAGTCAAGTTCTAGAGGACTGAAGCCCAGCCCAGCCAGACCACCCACCAGACACTGCCGGCTAAAGGACAAGGCATGACAAGGCAGGCAGGCAGGTCAGACATGACTCCAGATTTCGACCCCAGAACCCTGAGCCATGCATCCAAGTCGAAGTCTAGCCAAAATCCTGTGTAAATAGGTATGTCTTTAGCCTAGACTTAAACATTTGGAGAGTGTCTGGATCTCAAACTAAAGTGGGAAGTTTATTCCATAGTTGGGGGGCCATGTATGAGAAAGCCTTTCCCCCTGCTGTGACTTTTTTAATTATAGGAACTAAAAGAAGTCCTGCACCCTGCGAATGAAGTAGACGAGTTGGATTGTAAGACTCAGAGTTCACTCAGATAATGTGGGGCCAGGCCATGTAGAGCTTTATAAGTTATAAGAAGGATTTTGTAGTCAGTGAGGAATTTGACTGGTAACCAGTGCAGTGATGATAGAACAGGAGTGATATGATCAAATTTTCTAGTTCGAGTTAGCACTCGGGCAGCTGCATTCTGAACTAATTGAAGTTTATTTATAGATTTACTAGAGCATCCAGTAAGTAAGGCGTTACAGTAATCCAACCTTGAGGTTATAAACGCATGAACAAGTTTCTCTGCATCATTAAAAGAGAGGATATTTCTAAGTTTAGCAATATTACATAATTGAAAAAAAGCAATTCGAGTGATGTTGCTAATGTGTGCATCAAAGGAGAGATCTGAATCAAATGTGACCCCTAAGAATTTTTTATTTTATTTTATTTTTTTACAGACGGACTGGGCAATACTGGACAGCCATCTAGATTTATAATAGATGTAGCCAACCTGTCTCTCACAGCCTTGGGTACCACTAATAGAACCTCAGTTTTATCTGAGTTAAGTAACAGAAAATTAAATGACATCCAATCTTTTATTTCCTTTACACAATACTCAATTTTTCTGATTGTAAGGCCATCATTTGGTTTGGCTGATATGTACAGCTGTGTATCATCTGCATAGCAGTGGAAACTAATGCCATGTTTACGAATAACTGAGCCTAGTGGCAGCATGTACAGAGAGAATAAAAGCAGTCCAAGCACAGACCCCGAGGCGCGCCATACTTCAATTTTGAGAGCTTAGAGAGTAGATTACTTACATAAACAAACTGGTACCAGTCGGTCAAGTAGGATTTAAACAAAGAAAGTGCTAATCCCTTAATACCTACAGTATTTTCCAGCCTATTCTGTAAAACATCATGATCTATAGTGTCAAATGCTGCAATTAATTCTAACAGAACAAGAAAACAAACATCAATTATCTGAGGACATTAATAAATCATTTAGTACCCTAATTAATGCTGTTTCAGTACTATGATGGGGCCTGAATCCTGACGGGAAAGGTTTCATAAATACCATTCCTTTGGAGGTAACTACTGCAGAGCCGTTGGAAAACTGCTAGATAAAAGGTAGATTTGAGATTGGTCTATAATTAGAAATCATACAATTGTCAAGAGTGGCTTTTTTAATCAGTGGTTTAATAATGGCACACAAAGGATTTGGGAACATAACCAAAGGTAAGGGATGAATTTAAAATAATTAACAGTGGCTTCATAATACTAGATATCAACTCTTTGAGTAAACATGTAGGAATTGGATCTAATAAACACGTTGATGACTATGGGGTATAAGACTCTAATCTTGATTTACAGCTAATATACAGATGTCTACACTAGTACCGCATCCAGAAGGTTGCTGAATAGTTTGGTGATGTAATGAGCATCGAGTTTTAGGCCTAATCTTATCATTAAGGAAAGTCATGAAACCATTACTGTTAAAATTACACAGAACGTGATAGTCACTTTCAGTAAGGTTTTTAATTAATTTGCAGACTGTATTAAAGAGGAATCTAGGATTATTCTTATTTTTCTCTATGACTAAGGAAAAAATGCAACTATAACTTTAGTGAGGGCATGTTTATACTCTGCCATGCTGTCCCTCCAAGCAATCTTAAATACCTCCAATTTACTATGTCGCCACTTACATTCTAAACTCCGCGATGTTTGCTTTAAGGTACGGGTGCGGTCATTATACCATGGTGCTAGCCTTTTTCCCTAATGCGTTTGACTCTAGCAGGAACAGCTATGTCCAGGGTTGAGAAAAACACGTATTCTAATTGGTTATTTACACGATCATACGATGATTGGGTAGGTTGTTATACACAGCTGGAGTAGCAGATGTGATAGTGCGCTTGGTATGATAACGAGACAGTAGAATTTTATTTATTAGAGATAGGTCAAAAAAAGACAGTGATCAGAAATCAAATCACTTTGTGGGAAAACATCAAGGTTATCTATACTGATACCAAATGTTAATATTCTATATAAAGTATGATTACAGCGGCGGGTTGGTCCCATCACATTCTGAGTGATACCCATGAATTCTAAGATGGACTCGAGATGGATTCTAAAAATGGATAATAAAATTACCTACAATTAAAGCCTTATCTGTTGAAAGTACAAAGCAAGAAAGAAAGTTAGCAAATTCCTGAAGAAATTCTGAATAAGGACCTGGAGGGCAGTAAATAGTGATAAGCTGAAAAGAGTGTGGTTTTGACTTCCATAACGATGGATCAGTCACATTAACAATCAGTATTTCAAAAGAATTAGTCTTGTAATGGGATTTAGCTGTAACACCTAGCTCTTTTGTCAAAAATTGTGGCTACGCCTCCCCCATGACCTTTAGGACGAGGGCAATGAGCATGACTGTATCCAGGAGGTGAGGCATCATTTAAGGCTAAATAAGCATTTATCAGTGATCGCTTCATGTACAATCACTGCTTTGTTTGTAAGTAATCCAAGCTTTAGTCTAAGGTTGTTATTTCTATGGGAGCTATTCGTGTTTATACTAACGAGATTATTAAAACACACTTTTTAAGTGTGTTTACGTTTAAGACAGATGCGGGTAACAGACCGTTTCAATAATGTAAGTTCTGGCTGATGGTGCATGGTTTAGCCTGTTAGGCAGTTTATTTAGCCTAACTGTATGCTGCCTGACCCCTGCTCTGGATAGTCAGTCAGCCCCTAACTAACCCTGCCATAAGACTATGGGCAATGTTGCAGAAGATGAGAGCAGCACCCTCCTGAGTGGGTGTCTAAAAGGCCAGGCTTACCCTCAAAGGCTGTCCAGTTGTCTATATATCCCACGTTATTTTCAGAGCACCTGCTGTAGGCTTTGTCACCTCTCCACATTGGGATGGGGCCAGAGCACACTACTGTATCGGACATCGCCTTCGCCACTCTAACCACCTCTACAAAATTAGCCTTAGTAACCTCTGACTGACGAAGGTGTATATCATTAGCTATCCTAGAGAATCTGCGACTATCGAGCTCGCTAAGGCTCACTACAATGTTCAGCACTCTGGCTCCCAGGATATATGTATCCCAAGCTGCTGGTGTCCCTAAAGGGGTAGCCAATTTCAAGTGTTGTAAAACAGTGTCACCTATGACCAGAGCTCTTTCAACAGGCTGCTCAGTGGGTGCATCACTGAGGAGGGTAAACCTGTTGGACATATGAACAGGTAAAGAGTGGTGCTCTCGTGGGCTAGCCTTCACCCACTTGCCTTGCTGTGAGGGTGCTGCCGGAACGGGGGCAGTAACTACACCTATGGCATCCAGATCTGCTAAGCTAGAACCTGAGCTAGCCTTCTCTAATGTCTGGATGCATGACCTCTAAAACTACAATCTTCTCCGTCAGACTAGCTACAAGCCTACACCTATCACAAATGAAATGTAAACTAATGATGGAGGAAGAATAGCTGAACATGCCACACTCGGCACAGGGAACAAGCACAGCAGAAGATATGTTAATACAATTAATTAATTAAAGGTACTTAGCTTCGGGTGGTGTTGTGGGGTGCCGATTGAAAATACTCAGCCGATGGTCAGCTGCAGCCGATGGTCCAATGCACTTGTTGATTAAAGGGTCGATGGAAAGTTAATACAAAAAGTCACAGAAAAAGTCCCAGAAAAGGTGGAAAAAGTCTGTAAAAAGTTATAAAAAATACACTACAGCAAAATATGAAGCCGAAATGATGCGACTCTGATAATTAGCTAATGACTAAATGCTACAAACACACTATGCTGGTAGATCAGTAAAATTACGAAATAATGAATAGTGGTGAAAAATATAAGTAAACGATTAAGAGATTGTAAAAGTATGGTATCTACAATAAAAATGCGATCGGGAATTAAAACATTTAAAAAGTTAAAAACTGCTAACAGCTATAAACAGCGAGCGATCGCGTCAGGGATGCCAGATTATCAATCCTCACATTGATGGTGAGCGTTCTCTCAATCAGCATTATTGAGTTGATTTGTGAGTCGTCAAAATATTTTGGCTCATCTGTGTATTCTAAAGGCTTGTGTGCCTAGGTAGTGGAGTGCTCACAGCAAACAGGCACGTAATAGACAGTGGGGCAAAAAAGTATTTAGTCAGCCACTTATTGTGCAAGTCTGTAATTTTCATCATAGATACACTAAAACTATGAGAAACAAAATGAGAAAAAAAATCCAGGACATCACATTGTAGGATTTTTAAAGAATTGAACTGTAAATTATGGTGGAAAATAAGTATGTCAATAACAAAAGTTCAACTCAATACTTTGTAACATAACCTTTGTTGGCAATGACAGAGGTCAAACGTTTCCTGTAAGTCTTCACCAGGTTGGCACACACTGTAGCTGGTATTTTGGCCCATTCCTCCATGCAGATCTCCTCTAGAGCAGTGATGTTTTGGGGCAACACGGACTTTCAACTCCCTCCACACATTTTCTGTGGGGCTGAGGTCTGGAGACTGGCTAGGCCACTGCAGGACCTTGAAATGCTTTTTACGGAGCCACTCCTTTGTTGCCCGAGCGGTGTGTTTGGGATCATTGTCATGCTGGAAGACCCAGCCACGTTCCATCTTCATTGCTCTCACTGATGGAAGGAGATTTTGGCTTAAAATCTCACGATACATGGCCCCGTTCTTCCCTTAACACGGATCAGTCGTCCTGTCCCCTCTGCAGACAAACAGCCCCAAAGCATGCTGGTATACAGGTAATACAGGTAACAAGTGGAGGACAGAAGAACTTCTTAAAGAAGATGTTACAGGTCTGTGAGAGCCAGAAATCTTGCTTGTTTGTGGGTGACCAAATATTTATTTCCCACCATGATGTACAATTAAATTCCTTAAAAATCCTTCAATATGATTTCCTGGATTTTTTCTCATTTTGTCTCTCATAGTTGAAGTGTACCTATGATGAAAATGACAGACCTCTCTCATCTTTCTAAGAAGGAGAACTTGTACAATCAGTGGCTGACTAAATACTTTTTTGCCCCACTGTAGCTCCATTATGTAGATACAGCAATGTAATTCGTGCCAAAATCTCTTGTAGTGTGTAATCGGTTATATTCATTACAGACATGCCTGGGTAAAATAAAACATTATGCAAGTGATTTAACTGGACAATAAAATGAGTGCTAATATCCATATGACTATACCTGTATACCAGTCTAGTGCAAGTTCATCTATATAATGATTTATGAATGACTTTATACAGTATAGGAAGACTGACATTAGATTGTGGTGCAAAAACAAATTGAGATGCCTTGCTACACTTTTCACAATGTAAGCAAACCTAACCTTAATTACAACCTTAATTACAACGCCCCGAGCAGTGTTGCTAATAGGCAGCATACATTACTGTGCGATTTTTTTATGTTATATTTCCAATTGATTTCATGCATTTCCATACTTTCTCATCACTTCTTATTTCACTTTTATAATTCACTTTTTTCGAAATTTGGACACACCTGAATTCTCGACATGATCAAATAAATTCAGAAATATATAGATATGTGCACTACATGATATGTGCCTACTTTACTTTATAGATCCACTGGTCACTACAAGGTGCCAAAATTATCCGGTGAACAACAGCGTATGGTCTGACTCCTGAATTGTCCCTCACTACTATTCAAAAATGTGAAATAAATTATATAACTCTCAAGTAGGTGTGCCCAGACTGTTCAGTGCTACCACATACAATGCCAAAAGAGACATGTATAGGCATGTAACCTTTGAGCGACTGGAACAGACAGCAACCCCAACATCTGGGATCCACACAGTGTTCTGAATAGCTCCAGAGCAAGCAACCACCGTCTGCAGCACTGACCCATCCTACAGAGAGAGAGAGAAACACTCTTTCTATTGTCCATTTACATGCTAAAGTTAATAAATCAGACCATGGAAGTGACTAAGTCTGTAACTGACCTGGAGAGACCAGATGTTTAAGAGTCCTCCAACACCTCCAGACACCAGAGCCAGACCATCAGGACTGAATGCAACTGTCTTAACAGGAGTCATGTGACCCCGCAGCTGGAAGACACACACTACTGTTTCACACCATTGTGTGGTCAGCTAGAGAACAGATAAACAATAATGTCATGTTAAACACTTCACTGTCAAAATATCAAAACCCTAAGAAAGGCATTTCTGGTTAGCTAAAACAGACAATATGTGTGACTTTACCCTAGATTTAGGCTTAGAATCCATTTCCCACCATGCCTCTGAGCTGGTTGAAATGGACTGGGAGAAGGCTGAAGGGTCCTGGGGTACTGTCCACACAGACACCAGGCCATTCTGGCAACATCTGAAAAGCACAGGAAGTAAAATGTTTATCTGATGGAGTGAAACTCTGTGTGAAAAGAGAGAGCAAAACAGACGAAAAAAGAAAACGAAAAAGAGGTAGTACATAAGTTTGTCTGTCTTTTTGGTCATACATACGTAGCCAGCATGTTCAGTGCTTTGGGTCCTTGCCCAGGAACGCTGCACCAGGCAACAGCATTTACCACGCTTGGGTAAGTGATGCTCTGAAGACACACCCAACCACTCCCAAGTCCCATCCCAGCCCACAAATGTACCACCTCTTCTTTGGCACAGCTCAACAGAACTTGACCCCCTGGAGCCCAATGCAATGAACTGATGCTCTCCTAAATACAAATGCAGATGAGAAAATAGGCAGGTTTGTACGTCAGCTGATTTGTGTATACAATCTGTGCCATTTCATGCAAAAGAACTAAAGGAGCTGTAACCTTATGGGCGTCAATGACCACGACAGATCCGTTTTCCAAAGCTTCTTTACAGCCAATCAGAAGCTTCCCATCAGCGTAGCCTACAGCAAATGGACGATCCTCACTGTACCATGCAATGTGCATCACAGCCACTACAAATATATGTATAAAAACAGTTTAGTCAAGTACATGAATCAGATAGCTCTCAGCAAAACACTGTTTTTTTTGTCAATACCATCTTTTCTGTAGCAATGAAGCAGTTCACTTCTTTGCATTTTGAAGGGATCTAGGACTTCAAGCAAGGCCAGAGTTCCATCTATGCGACCGACCAGGAGCAGCTCACGAGGCTCCCCAGCCCAGAGACACGCTGCCTCATTTTCTGGAGACGCCAGTGATGACACCCAGTGAGGCTGCATATCCAGCAAGGCCTTACCACCTACCACACATAACACTCAACATCACATATACCATCACTACAGCAGCGTGTCTGTGCTATATCAGAGCACTAAACAGAACTGGTTATACAGCAAATTAAGTACTCAGTGCAGGAATATCACTGAAGATGATTCCAAATCCTTAAACTTAATTTTGTGTGATCCTGTGATGACTCACCATTGACCTGCCATATGTTGACCACTTTTTCCATGGCAGCAGCCAGAAACTTCCCACTCATGCTCCAGACCAGTGGCAGAAGACTCGGCTCACCTGGTGACCCTTGTCCACTGACACACTCATCAGTAAAAATATCTCTAAGAACATATAATGAAATAAACTTCTTAGACTCACATAAATACATCAAACAGGAGTTTGAAGTTCAAGAGGAGATAAAGAGCTCACGTTTTGTTGAAGACACACGTCTGCTGCAGAGTGTACTGATTTTTGGTCACATTCCACACACGAACAGTTCCATCAGTTCCACTGGTGGCCAATAGGCCCTTCTTGCCACACCAGCTACAGGAGATCACCTATGAGAAACAAATAGCAGCTAGTAAGTCCAACACTTTTTATCAACAATATTTATCACAGGTAAACAAAATACAAGCACCCTTTGACAAATATCAAACCATATGACTAAAAATTAATTAATTCATTAATTCATTAATTCATTCACTTTCTTATCCGAGAGCCAGTGACTAGCTGGTGGCACAAGGCACCAATACATCATACACCTACACACTACAGCCAGTTTAATGTAATCAATTAATGTACTGCATGTCTTTGGACTGTGGGAGGAAACTTGAACACCCCAAGCAAACCCACGCGGACATGGGGAGGACAGAAAGGACCCAGACCGCTCCCCCTGGGATCAAACCCTGTGGGTGCCTGTATGGATTCTGCGTGTTCTCTCCATGTCGGTGTGGGTTTCCTACGAGTATTCCAGTTTCCTTCCACATTCCAACAGACATGCATTAGGTCAACTGACAGATATTCTATTATACAGATAACGAGGTCAAACAGGAGCCATTAATACAGGTAACGAGTGGAGGACAGAAGAGCTTCTTAAAGAAGAAGTCACAGGTCTGTGAGAGCCAGAAATCTTGCTTGTTTGTGGGTGACCAAATACTTATTTTCCACCATAATTTACAATTAAATTCTTTAAAAATCCTAGAATGTGATTTCCTGGATTTTTTTCTCATTTTGTCTCTCATAGTTGAAGTGTAGCTATGATGAAAATTACAGACCTCTCTCATCTTTCTAAGTAGGAGAACTTGCACAATCAGTGGCTGACTAAATACTTTTTTGCCCCACTGTATAAAAGTTTCCCTGTATGTGTGTATTTGGCCTTTTTAGAGTTGGTTTCGCCTTGTGGACTGTGCTACCAGAATAGGCACCCTGACCCCTGCAACCCTAACTGGAAAATTAACAAACTTTTATTCATGTATACAAAACTAAACACTAAATGTGTAGCACTGATTTATTCAGAACAACCATAACCATAAAAAAAAATTAATAGCAATGAAGGGTTAATTAAAAACTCCTCATATATATGTACACATATAAAAAAAAGATTTATAATTACATAATTTATATATTACTTCATTTTCCAGTTAGGGTTGCAGGGGTTAGGGTGCCTATCCTGGTAGCACAGGGCACAACTGAACATTACCTATGTGTTTTAAAATGTGGTAACTAAAAAAAATAAAGGAAAATATTTATAAAAATAAAGTTATACCCTGCCCTGGTGAGCCTCTAACTTGATTGTAGAGCACTTGCGCAGGTCTCCAGCCATGTCGGCAAAGGTCTGAGACCGGCTTTGGTTGTCGCGGTCATGGGCGGCAAGGGTGCGCACCAGCTGCTGTGCAGCCCACTGGCGGTGTTGTGAGGAGAGGCGTGACGAGAGGCAGCATGCTGCCAGAGCATTGGCCAGCTCCAACTGACCTACAGCAGAAGGGGCACAGGAGAGGTGGGTAACCGTGTCACTGTCTCTCTCCCACTCTCTCTCCCTCCCAAGCTCTCTTACATGCTCGCTCTCCCTCTCTCGATACCCAGAGGTCAGGAATTGGAATTTCTATTGGTAAGTAATTTAATTTTAATCACTCATTAATTATAAGGTCAAGCACTAGGAGGAACCGTGTGAGAACATTGTTATTCACATGCATTTACGACAAGAAATACTAGACAGCTACCAGACAGGACACAACTTCAACAACAAAAATATATTTTCTTAATATATTAAGAAATGCTTGAATTGTCGTCAATCTACCAACCCAGACAAACTAAAGAGTTTCAATAAACTACAAAGTGAACGTAACTATTGTGTGTTACATGCCAAAAGCATAACTCAGCAGTTTTTACAACTGTTGGTGAAATTCGAACACTTTGGTCAGTGATTGTTTCTTAATGTGTAGAAATATGTTGTGTTTGATGTGTGAACCCAACCTTTCTTTTCCATATCAGCCTTGTCATAGCTGGATCTCAGTCGTGCTCCCTTGTCTGCTAAAAGGACCACCAGTGCCTGGGTCACTACGAAGTTGGGTGATGTCACCAGCTTGTTCTCTTCGGAGGCACCTCGCAAAAAACTAGGCAGGAACTTCCTCTGCATGGGATCGTCCACTGTGGTAAGGTTCATACCTGTGGCCGCTGAAATTAGGTTCTACAGTAAAAGTAGAATTTCGGGAGAGAGAGAGTCTTAAATAATCTGCAATTCAATAAGAGCCATGCCTGCATCTCGATACACAGATTCAAAACCAATGTCTTTAAGAGCATATTCACCTTGGTGCACAGCTGGACAAGCAGCTTGGCAGCACTGGGACTATTGGAGGCAAGACAGCCCACAGCTGTGCTGAGATAAGCCAGACAAGAGATAGGTTTGGTGGGCTTACTGCCTACACCTGGCCGTTCTACAGCTCCGGGACCCGAGACGTGACCAGTGGAGAGACCTGCTCGGCCAGCCGCTGCCAGACACATCAAACGTACCAGAGTCCTAATATCCGTAAGGCCCAGAGACTCAAGTCCAGCAGCAAGACTGCAGCTGGAACCACTGAGAGACATGGAGAAACATTTGCACAAAGCCATGCTCATGCATACTTGACCAAGTATAGAACAGTTACAGGTTAACCGGCAGGACAGAAAAATGCACTCACCTGACAGACAGCAGAGACAGTGCTCTCATAACCATAGTTCTAGCCAGAAGAACTTGAGTGGCTACTACAACTCTCCTCAAAGCCATCATACGGTCAGCAGAACTCTGCAGTCCTGCTGCCTGCTCCCCCAACGACATGCGGCCAGAGGAGCTTTTATCAACAGAGCTCTGGCAGCCTGAAAAACAACAGACAAATTATTCGATCCAATTCCAGTGCACAACTGCTGAGACTGATGCAGATTCTGATATAGGAGGGCTTTTTCTTAATATTATGCTTATTATTGTTGGTACTGTGTTTAAGGTTACAACATGCTGTCTTGCTTTTCGGCATTTCCAGACTAAAAAAATCTCCACACAAACATAAACCAGCTTGTATGATAAGTTGCCCTATGTTCTACAAATTAGCGATTAGATATCAGAGTTATGTTATTTCCCTCATAAAAGTTAATGACCACACATTGAATATTGGTGAAACTCACCAACATTAACATTAAACTGGGGAGAGAAGTGAGATACATGTATATGTCAAGCTAACTACAAAGATAGCAAAAAAAATCACTCTTCAAAAGCCTGCCTAATGTATTCAGCAAAAGTCTGAAACCTGACTAATACTTAAAAAATAATATCTGACCCCAGCTGAGCCTAATGTAAATACTAAGGCCCCTAGACAGAAACGTCACGTTCCATTTAGTACAAATACAAGAGTGATCCTGTCTTGCCTATCTGCAACAGGGTTTCTTCCATGCTGTTGGTGGCAGTAACCATGGCAACTGAGGCTCCAAGTGGGTCCGTGTCTGGAAAGTGAACAGCCTCAGGGACAGGTTTGTGTTCACTGAGTCCTAAAGGCATTGACAGCAGTTCAAACTCCTCCTCCCCTGTCAGTCTCTCTGAATCATCAACATCCAACATGTCCCAATCTTCTGAGAGACATACACAGACAGCACACAGACAACGCTTATTATGCAGTCAAAAAATGTTTACGTGACTGCACCCAATGATGTAGTTGTAAGAAAGTGTTATGCCCCTAAAATACCCATGAAATGAGTGATACCTTCATTGATGCCATCTTGCTTTCCCAGAAGGTCTGGGGCTTGACCCTTGTATCTGAAGGAAAAGAAAATCCCTCCTGTATTTGCGCGAACATAAACAATAACCACACTACAACAATAAATACACAAGCGCACTCACTTTTCTGGCAAGCATCCTTTAGTCTTGCTCTTTATGCTTAGGTACTTTTCTCTGCAACTGTTACAAAGCAGATAGTAGGGATTTCCACTCCCGCACTCGCCCCCAAACCAACCGTCCACATAGGAGCCATTGCTGCGATAACCCTGCCGGTTGGCACTCCGTCCACACCCAGGGTGGCACTTCTTCATGTGCTGGTTGAAACTTGACACGTTCATCTCGCACAACTCACATACCACCACTTCCTCGTGTTCTTCTGGCTCACAGACATGCTGTCAAATTCAGACAAACAAAAACATCCTAGGTCATTCAAAAAAATCTGCCTATTGTCCAAATTTACCAATAGTGTTAGCATGTTAGCTAATGAGGGCACATGAGTCACTTCAATGTGGCCACAAGACACAAACTCTTTTGCATGTGTACTATGTAGTTAATTCCCGCTCTCAGTTTACTTTGAGTTAATCTACAGTGGGGCAAAAAAGTATTTAGTCAGTCACTGATTGTGCAAGTTCTCAGACTTGAGAGAGGTCTGTAATTTTCATCCTAGCTACACTTCAACTATGAGAGACTAGATGAGAAAAACAAATCCAGGAAATCACATTGTAGGATGTTTAAAAAAATTAATTGTAAATCATGGTGGAAAATAAGTATGTGGTCACCCACAAACAAGCAAGATTTCTGGCCCTCACAGACCTGTAACTTCTTCTTTAAGAAGCTCTTCTGTCCTCCACTCATTACCTGTTTTAATGACACCTGTTTGACCTCGTTATCTGTTATAAAAGACACCTGTCCACAGCCCTCAAACAGTCAGACTCCAAAACTCAAACCATGGCCAAGACCAAAGAGCTGTTGAAGGACACCAGGAAAGAAAATTGTAGACCTGCAGCAGGCTGGGAAGAGTGACTCTACAATAGGCAAGCAGGTTGGTGTTGAATAAATCAACTGTGGGAGCAATTGTAAGACATACAAGGACCATTGATAATCTCCTTCAATCTGGAGCTCAAAATGATCATGAGAACGGTGAGCAAAAATCCCAGAACTAACTACCAGAGGGACCTGATGAATGACCTGCAGGAGCTGGGACCAAAGTAACAAAGGCTACCATCAGTAACACACTATGCTTAGAGGGAACTCAGATCCTGCAGTGCCAGGCCCCCTGCTTAAGCCCAGTACATGTCCAGGGGCACGTCTGAAGTTGCCAGAGGCATATGGATGATCCAGAAGAGGACTGGGAGAATATCATGTGGTCAGATGAAACCAAAATAGAACTTTCTGGTAAAAAACTCAAACTCGCCGTGTTTTTGGACTGAGTTGAACCATACCTACTGTGAAGCATGGGGTTGAAAACCTCATGCTTTGGGGCTGTTTTTCTTGGTTTTCTGCAGAGGGGACAGGACGACTGATCCGTGTTAAGGGAAGAATGAACAGGGCCATGTATTGTGAGATTTTAAGCCAAAACCTCCTTCCATCAATGAGAGCACTGAAGATGGAACGTGGCTGGGGTCTTCCAGCATGAATGACAATGATCCCAAACACACCGCTCGGGCAACGAAGGAGTGGCTCTCCGGAAAAAAAAAGCATTGCAGTGGCCTAGAGGGTGATCATGTGAATCCCTCTTGGCTGTGTTTCCTACTAGTTCTGCTCTTTCTAGCTTTTCTAGCTATGCTGCTATAGCTAATGCCGCCGGGGTGTCATGCGACACATGGGCACATCCAGTGATTGACATGGCATCAGTGATTGTTACATAAACAACTGTGCTCTTAATCAAATAACTAATTACATTTTCTGTTTTCTCTCCGAGCTGTGTTCCGGCAGTTCCAGCCCCCACACTGATGTTCATTCTGCTTGGAGCTCCACTGTGCATAATTCACATTTTTATTCGACCATGACTCCAGGACTTTAGTTTCGCTCTTAGATTTATCATCTACGCGGCGCCCAAGGAGGTTGGGTCCCCTTTTTGAGTCTTGGTCCTCCCAAGGTTTTCTTCCTAGAACTAGGGGAGTTTTTTTTCCTTGCCACTGGTCACCCTAGGCTTGCTCAATTTGGGATTGGGACGTAGTATTAGGAGATAATCTAAACTTGTAAAGTTGCTTTGAGACAATGCTCCATTGTAAAAAGCGCTATATAAATAAATCTGACTTGACTTGACTTGGCCTAGCCAGTCTCCAGACCTCAGCCCCATAGAAAATTTGTGGAGGGAGTTGAAAGTCCGTGTTGCCCCAAAACATCACTGCTCTAGAGGAGATCTGCATGGAGGAATGGGCCAAAATACCAGCTACAGTGTGTGCCAACCTGGTGAAGACTTGCAGGAAACGTTTGACCTCTGTCATTGCCAACAAAGGTTATGTTACAAAGTATTGAGTTTAACCAAATTTATTGACCAAATACTTATTTTCCACCATAATTTACAATTAAATCCTTTAAAAATCCTACCAGTTCTAGCCCCACATATGATGTTCATCTGCTGCAGCTTCACTCAAGCTGCTTCCGTCATCAGCTCCAGCCCCATCATACCCAGGCCACTTCATGCCGATGTGCATATTTCACATTTTATTCGAACTATGACTCCATGACTTTAGTTTCGTTCTTAGATTTATCATCCATGCCACCATTGGACGTAGTTATTAGGAGATAATCTAAACTTGTAAAGTTGCTTTGAGACAATGCTCCATTGTAAAAAGCGCTATATAAATAGATCTGACTTGACAATGTGATTTCCTGGATTTGTTTTTCTCATTGTGTATCTCATAGTTGAAGTGTAGCTATGATGAAAATTACAGACCTCTCTCATCATTCTAAGTAGCAGAACTTTCACAATCAGTGGCTGACTAAATACTTTTTTTGCCCTACTGTATTTGCACCCTGGTTAATTTGCAATTATTGTGAATAAGAGGATACTGACAAGGAAATGAAGGATGTATGAGTTTACAGTGGTCAGCATCCTGGTTTGGATTGTGCTAAAGGTTTGGTACGCTTCTGAGTAGTGAGCTTTATTTGTATAGCACCTTAACCAAGCTCAACGACCCTTTACAATTGCCAAAAACACAAAGACATAACAAAAAGACAAAACAAAGCCTGCAATCTCAATACCCAAGAGCAAGAGGTGATATGAAAAACAAAAACCCTTAATCAAGAAAACACAGAAAAATGGGCCTGGGAGAAAAGGTAGGTTTTTAACTCAGATTTGAAATGTTGCAATGCTATGAATGTTCTGTGGGAGTGAGTTTGAAAGTTTGGGAGCTATTACGCCAAATGACCTGCCTTGCACATGTACTGGTGTCAGTAGGGACTCTGGTGCGTCTTGAATATACTGTAATCATGCTGTGGGTGTGGATATAAGACTAATGAAAAGGGAATTGCAATAATCGAGGTATGAACTAGAGTCTCTGCATCCTTCATGTCAAGTAAAGGATGAGGTCTTGCTTCTGTTCAGTATCGTGAACAGAAATCTGGATGCGTCTGAGTTCTCTTACTTAGAAAGATGAGAGAGGGCTGTAATTTTCATCATAGGTACACTTCAACTATAAGAGACTATGTGGACAGGTGTCTTTTATACAGATAATGAGGTCAAACAGGTGCCATTAATACAGGTAATAAGAAGGGCTTCTTAAAGAAGTTGTTACAGGTCTGCGAGAGCCAGAAATCTTTCTTGTTTGTGGGTGACCAAATACTTATTTTCCACCATGATTTACAATTAAATTCTTTAAAAATCTTACAATGTAATTTCCTGGATTTTGTTTTCTCATTTTGTCTCTCATAGTTGAAGTGTAGCTATGATGAAAATTACAGACCTCTCTCATCTTTCTAAGTAGGAGAACTTGCACAGTCAGTGACTGACTAAATACTTTTTTGCCCCACTGTCCACAAGATCGTTTCGCTCGTTGTTTTTCCTCGGTCACACCATTCTCAGTATACTCGACACCTTTGCACGAGAACACCCCCACAAAGTTGACAGTTTTTTAAAATACTGCCCTCGGCTAGTCTAGCATGGATGACCAAAGTCACTCAGATCATTAAATTTTCCATTTTAACTTGAATTCATATTGACAATTTGCAGAGCTGATTTTTTTCTGTGCTCTGGGGTGGAGTGTCTAATTTCCAGTGGGAAGCTCCAAACACGAAAAAGCGAGTGTCTCTAATAATATGGACACTCAGTGTGTAATGGTCAGTACAAAGGTAAAGAGCTGAAAATAAGCTGTTAGCTAGATGGCTTAATAGTGAGTAGGAAAGTTGTAGCAGCCTCAGGCTACAAGCAAACACACCCATGTTGGCCAATCCAGTACCTCCGGGATCCACATTCCCAGGATGTCCGAGTCAGAGGCTAGCTCGTGGGTAAACATGGCCTCCATTGCCTCTTGGTCCAGCTCCAGCTCCTCATCCAAGTTGAAATCATAGCCCCCTAATGAGTTTGGGTCCTGATGCAGCCCCGAACTCTCCCTCCTTATCTGAGATCGGTGGGCATGCACTGAGTGGTACAGGCCAGCTACGCACATGCAAAACAGAGGGAGAAGTATCAAATAAATTTGAAAACAGCAACAACCTCTTCACAGACCACAACTCAAGATGCATCATTGGTCAGATCAGAGGTTTGGAGGACGGTCCTGACAGCCCCCTTCCAAACACACAGACTCCAGAGACTGACTAGAGTTGGACAGTAATAATGCCCCACTTGAGAGCATAAAACATGCATTTAAGACTAATGTGTGAAAGCACTATGTTGGCATTTTTGGCAATTGACTAAAGTGTATATTTTTAATGCATTAGCAGTTAGATGTTTTGAATTACGACCAACTTCTATGAATGCTGATGCTGCAGCAGGACATAATACCCTGGTTCAACAAAATTTTGGGTAGACCCAGGACCTTCAAGTGACCCTAATCAGGATAAGTAGGGTAAAACAGAAAAAAAATAAATAAAATCCTAAACTAGACTACTGCAATGCACACTTCGCAGACCTCCCCATTCATACAAATCAAACCCTTTCAAACTGACTCAAAATGCATCAGCATGCCTAGTTTTCAGTTCACTCGAAGTCACTCCACAATTGCATTCAATTCACTGTCTCTCTATAGCTGCCCGCATTACCGTATTTTTCGGACCATAAAGCGCACCGGGTTATAAGGCGCAATATCAATGATCGACTGCTAACGGGTATATGTTCATACATAAAGCGCACCGGGTTATAAGGCGCATTAAATGAAACAAAACTCTTAAGTTCCGTAGGAAGCTCAGTTTGGTCTTCTTCACCTGGCGCAGGGCGTCTTCTAGTTTCCTCCACTTCTGTACCATTGATTCGTTAATGTTGAATTCTCTCGAAGCTGCTCTATGTCCATGTTGTACTGCGTGACCGATAGCGTTGTGTTTGAAATCCGCTTCGAAAATAGATGAATGAATGCGCATACGCTAATGTTGAGGGACAGATCGGTATTACTCCGCTATGTTCCTGACTACGGTGGCCGTAAGTAGCCAAGGCTGTGCTAAAACATTTTGACAGATTTATGAGCGCCGTGTACCATCTACAATCAGTTCTAGGTCAAAAAGCACAACCAGAATTAATTCATACATTAGACGTACCACATTTTAAGGCGCACTGTCGATTTTTGAGAAAGTTAAAGGATGTTAAGTGCGCCTTATGGTCCGAAAAATACGGTGGATTTAGATTGTTGATGCTTGCCTACACCACTTAAAATGGACCGGCGCACTACTCAAAAACACTCAAGTACAGCTCAACTGAAGCAACCGTTCAAAACAAAAGGAATACAAGAATCAAGACTTTCTCTATAATGGCATCTATAAAGTGAAGACTGAGATCACGCTTTTACTTATTATATGAACTAAAATTAATTTATATCTAAAAAAACACTTGTCCCTTTCTATTTAGCATGTCGTTGTGTTGGTTTTACTTGCACCAACTCCCACTCCACACCCACGCAATTCTCCAACCTACCAGACGCAGCACTAGTGCAGATGTCTGTTTCATTAGCTGTATATACAGACTAGAATATTTTACCCAAATTACTAATACCAATCTTCACTGATCAACTCATGTAAGTCATCACTGAATTTACTAGAACCAATTCCTACATGTTTCTTTGAAGAATCGATACCTAATATTATAGAGCTACTGCTTAAACCCTGAACCTCGATGACTGTTGGGTTAAAATCTTGGGTTGGGTCTTTCAAATCTTGGGTGTTACATTGATTCTGATCTCTCCTTTGATGAACACATTAGCAACATCTCAAAAATTGCCTCCTTTCAACTTTGTAATATTGTGAAACTTAAAAAGACTCTTGATAGATGCTGAGAAACTGGTTCATGAATTTATACCCTCAAGGTTGGATTACTGTAACGATTTACAGGTTGCTCTAGTAAATCTATAAACAAATTCCAGTTAGCTCAGAATGCAGCATCTCGAGTACTAACTAGAACTAGAAAACTCCAGTCCATGTCGACACACTAAAATGTTCTTCTGGGACTAGCTCCATTAAATGTGTTCTTCTGTCATCAGTTCTAGTCCTCATACTGTTACTTAGACCACATCAAAAAGCAACAATGGCCCCTCCCCTATGACTGTTGACTCAGCATGTCGTGCCAACAAAATTTTCCCACTAAGTACACCAGACTCTACAGTGATTTTGCTTAATGGACTAAATAATGCTGATAAGCATATTCTCTGCATTATTAAAAACTACTGTCTTATATTCCATAGTTAATATTCTCTATTTATTTATACTCTTCATAACATTGTATTCTCTTTCATTTAATATAGTCAGAACATCATTATATTTTACATATATATAAAAATATGTTCTCTCTTTTGATTTTTATATTTAGCTTCTGTGTATTTGAACTATTACTATAAACTTCTAAATCTTACATATAACATCTAGGCTGTCCTCATTCACTTTTCAAGTCTTGGTTCTCGTAAAGTTTCTTTCTTATAACATTTAGGGAGTTTTTCCTTGCCACTGTTGCATTATGCTTGCTAAATTAGGGCTGTGGGACTAGATATTTGTGAAGCTGCTTTGGGACAATGCTCCGTTCTTAAAAGCAGTATAAAATTAATTTGACTTGACTTTACTACTTGGGTTTAGATGGACGGAGTTATTGGGTGATGGCTACTGTACTAATAATGTCTACTTATAAACAAAGTATTTTGTCACTCTAGACAAGGACATCTGCTACATGCAGTAAATGTAAATGCAGCATGCATGTGTTAATGATACCTGCACGTGCGAGTAAAGCGCGCGCCGCCAGGTCAAACCGATGCTTTCTACTGGCTGCTGAGTGGCCACGGGAGGTGTGGCTGGTAGATGTGGTATCCTGATCTAGTCTTTCAGGGCTAAGTACACAGAGATTTCAAATATCAGTCATACTTACGACCAGACCATCTTAATTTGTATAATTAATGTTTATTCTACCTCTCACTAAAGCCCTCCTCCACCTCAGATGCATCCACATTAGGGATGTCTCCAGACGACTGCAGAAAACTCCTCTCTGCACTTTTTCCTCCACCTGATGCTCCCAAGCAAGAGTCTGAAGCTACTGTGTGGGGCTCCTCAAAGTCCTCAGTTCCTGGGTGCTCAAGAATCCACATGGCCAGGACTGTGATATTCTGGGCATCTGCCTCACCTCGTGCCCCTGAGGCACACAGATGAATACGGTAAAATGCAACAATGCATGAAAGCTAGGAGTGTCCGTTTGTCCAGAAAACAAACACAGAGGGAATTATTTACATTATATATGGAACTGAGCAAAAGTCTTAAGCACATGTAGACATTAAATTTGAAAAAACACCTAAAACAGTAACAGGTAAAACAGGAGGCTACAGCAGGGTAGATTCAGTGTAGTGTTTGGTTTATGTGGTTGGGTGAATGCACGGATACAAGACTTGCAGATACAGAGGGCTGACTATGTCTGAAAAATATTTCCCCCCCTTTTAAAACTGCCAAAAGCGACTTGCAACAGATACAGTCTTACAACACAAGCAACTGTTGGTTAAGGGTCTTGCTCACGGATCCAACAGGGGTAAGCTTGGCAGAAGTGAGATTTGAACCCTGGTTTGAACACAGTTCAGTACCTTAAACTCTGGTTTGTGTGTGTACCTGTGGCTTCAAGAGCTTTCATGATTTGTCTGAGCGAAAAACCCATCTCTAGCAGAGGCACAGCAATTGCAGGGGGAGGAGGAGATGTGGAGAGACGACTGCTGGGGTCTGACAACGCTGCACACAAACAAATATGAAATGGCTAGAAGAGCAAATATTCAGAGAAGCAGAGACCTAAATACATTTTTTTTCTTTTGAGAAAGTCCCGATTTCATACTTTCAGTGATATCAGTTTAATACAGTAGTCTTGGGGACTTTTGTGCTTGCTTTCTCTCTCTCTCGACTTTGCCTGTTTGTGTTTATGTCTCAACTACACAACTACACATACAAGGAAATAACCTGAAATTGGAATGTGTTTATGTGACATTTGAGGAAGGAAGAGTGTGTACAGGAAGGGCATGAAGCACTCTCTAATCATGTGAGCGTTTACACCTGTCCCTCATCTTCATTTCAGCCCTTGCTAAGGTTTAGAACGTTTGAACTCAGCAACGTGGTTAGGCAACTCTGGTTGTGGTTTTGTGACTGCACTCAAAGTTCTTCATTTCGTCTGCTAAAACTGTCCTTGTCTATCTATTTTAGGAACAGAGTTGTGGTATACTACAGGTGTGGTACTCAAGATTATATTCATCTTTAAGTGTTTACATAGGAGTGATATTACATTAGTAACCCACAATAAACTGTAGACCTTTTAATATTTTTAAAGATTGCTATAAATACTTTATTAAGACCAAGTTCCCAACCACACCATCCCCTTTGAGCAGTGTTTGAGCAAGTTTAGGGCCCTTTCTCATGTGCCCATCACTGTCAGCTGTTTTTAATTAATTGAGAAAGGCGAGAACTGGAATTTTTATTAAAATACCAACATCTGTGCACATTCAAATTCTAAAAATTGCTTGCGGAAGTTAAGAAACAAATATTTGTATTAATATTGTGTTACAATAATCATGACAATCTCTTCTTGGATACTCATGCCTTTTCCTAAAGTGTACCTGTCCTGTTGTTTGGTCTGGCAGGCTGAGACTCAGGAGAGGTGAGGCTCTGTCTACGACCATGATCATCTGAAGGAGAGGTTGGTAAAGATGAGACTGGAGGAGTCTGAGCTCGACGGGCTGGCAGCAGGGCAGTGGTGGGGTAGCTAGAGAACATTTGTCTGCCCAGTCAATCAAACAAAAACACACGTCTATTTAATGAAAGCCTTCATTGCAAAATCACCCCAGATCATTCCCAGTATTTACAGGCACAGGTGTGTACCTGAGCAGGCTGAGAGGCATAACTCCAGGTGACTCAGACACTGGGGCAGTCTCCACATCTGTAACTGGTGTAGTTGCTGTGGTGACAGGCGTGGTTGCTGTGGTTGTGTCCTCAAGAGAAGAGCTCATGAAGGAGGTGCTGCTGGAAGCTGATGGGGATGTGGTAACTGGAGTCTGGAACTGCATCTCACCCTGAAGCTCCTCACTCTTAACATCCACTACACACATACAGTGTATATGTACACACACACACACACACACACACACACACACACACACACACACACACACACACACCGCAGTGCTGTCAGCATTACAGTGACCAGTTTATTGAAAGGTCAGTAACGCTAACCCTGAACAAGAAGAGTTAAGTACACTGCTTCTGCACTCGGTAGCTCATACCCTTCGGGACACAAGCTTGGCACTTTATCATCTATGCTGATGGAGGTCGGGTCCCTTTTTGAATCTTGGTCCTCCCAAGGTTTCTTCCTCACAACACTTAGGGAGTTTTTCCTTGCCACTGTCGCCCTAGGCTTGCTCAGTTTGGGGTTGGACGTAGATATTAGGAGATAATCTAAACTTGTAAAGTTGCTTTGAGACAATGCTCCATTGTAAAAGCGCTATATAAATAACTCTGACTTGACTTGGCACGACTGGTCCCACGACTCAAGATTAACGGAAGACAAGCATCAAGATTCTTCTCTGTACTGGCACCCAGGTGGTGGAAGGAAGTTCCACAGAATGCCAGAACAGCTGAGTCGCTTGCTGTCTTCAAAGTCACCTCTTCACTCAGCTCTTAAGTGAAGGTTGAAAGTGCACTTACAACCCCAACTCCAATGAAGTTGTGTAGAACATAAATAAACACAGAATCCGATGATTTGAAAATCATTTTCAACCCACATTCAATTGAATACACTACAAAGACAAGATATTTAATGTTCAAACGGATACACTTCATTGATTTTTGGAAATATTCACTCATTTTGAATTTGATGCCTGCAACAGGTTCCAAAACAGTCGCGACAAGGGCAACAAAAGACTGGGAAAGTTGAGGAATGCCCAAATAACTCGAACATTCCACAGGTGAACAGGTTCATTGGAAACAGGTGAGTGTCATGACTGGGTATAAAGGGAGCTTCCCCGAAAGGCTCAGTCGTTCACAAGCAAGGATGGGGCGAGGTTCACCACAAATAGTCCCAACAGTTTAAGAACAACGTTTCTCAACGTGCAGTTGCAAATAAGTTAGGGATTTCATCATCTACAGTCCATAATATCATCAAAAGATTCAGAGAATCTGGAGAAATCTCTGCAAGTAAGCGGCAAGGCCGAAAACCAACATTGAATGCTCGTGACCTTTGATCCCTCAGACGGCACTGTATTAAAAACCGACATCATTCTGTAACTGATATTACCACATGGGCTCAGGAACACTTCAGAAAACCACTGTCAGTGAACACAGTTCGTCGCTCCATCTGCAAGTGTAAGTTAAAACTCTACCATGAGAAGCCAAAGCCATATACCAACAACACCCAGAAACGGCGCTGGCTTCTCTGGGCCCTGAGATGGACTGACCCAAAGTGGAAAAGTGTCCTGTGGTCTGACGAGTCCACATTTCAAACTGTTTTTGGAAATCCTGGACGTCGTGTCCTCTGGGCCAAAGAGGAAAGGACTGTCTGGATTGTTAAGTCCCAAAGCCAGCATATCTGATGGTACGGGGGTGTGTTAGTGCCCATGGCATGAGTAACTTCCACATCTGTGAAGGCACCATTAATGCTGAAAGGTACACACAGGTTTTGGAGCAACATATGCTGCCATCCAAGCAACGTCTCTTTTCAGGGACGTCCCTGCTTATTTCAGCAAGACGATGCCAAGCCGCATTCTGCACCTGTTACAGCAGCGTGGCTTTGTAGTAAAAGAGTGCGGGTACTAGACTGGCCTGCCTGCAGCCCAGACCCGTCTCCCGTATGGCGCATTATGAAGTGCAAAATACGACAACGGAGACCCCGGACTGTTGGGCAACTGAAGTTGTACATCAAGCAAGAATGGGAAAGAATTCCACCTACAAAGCTTCAACAATTAGTGTCCTCAGATCTCAAACGCTTATTGAGTGTTGTTAAAAGGAAAGGTGATGTAACACAGTGGTAAACAACTTTTTTGGAACGAGTTGCAGGCATCACTTTCAAAATGAGCAAAAGTTTATCCGTCTGAACATTAAATATCTTGTCTTTGTAGTGTATTCAATTGAATGTAAACTGAAAAGGATTTGCAAATCATCGTATTCTGTTTTTATTTACGTTTTACACAACGTCCCAACTTCACTGATATTGGGGTTGCACATATTTAATAAAATTATGCATTAAAAACTGTGTGTTTTTTAACTACATCATGTCCTAACAGGACTTTAGTGCCATTGTGTTTTTGGGTTACTGATTTGTACTATTAAGAGTAATGACTACTAAGACAATTACAAAGTACTCCAGTAAGGCTCTGTGGATAAGGGAACCTGCTGAATACTGTACAGTAAATGCCTTAAATCCTGTGTTAGTTGCTGACGGTTTTAACATGCATTAAAACTTCTGATCAGGCAAACAATAAGAACATTTTTATGGTTATTAATAGTAATTAGAGCCAAGTATTTATTAAATTTAGCACCATGCAATCTTATGCAAATCTGTATGAACCCTAGATATTTCATGTTTTTCTTGACAACTTCATTTCATTTGTTAAAATGTATTATTTTCTGCATTTCAAAACTGCAACACCTTCCAAAAAGTTGGGGCGTTTTAGGGTTTATTTATTTAGGCAACAAAAAACCCCCTAAATAATGATGTGATTTGTGAAATGATGATGGGATTACTTTGGCAAACGTTTGTAAAGCATTACAATACAGATTTGCATTAACAACAGCCTTATGTTATCCAGGTCAGAGGCATCTGGGATGGACCACCACACAGTGGAAATGTGTATCGTGGTCAGATGAGTCAGTATTCCAGATCTTTTGGAAGAATGGATGCTGTGTGCTCTGGACCAAAGGCGGAAAAATTATCATGCAGACTGTTACCAGCAACAAGTAACAAAAAAGCCGGAAGAATGGGTCAAAACAACACCTGAAGGACCTCATCACTCACCGCCAAAACGGTGCTGAAAAGCACTAATGGATGAAGTTGACCAGACAAAACATGAAATATCTTGGGTCTATACCTTCTGTAAAAAAATAAAAGTCAAAGTAAATCTAAGAAACACTGCTTTTATTTACTTATTTCTTTGCATTTCCCATACTGTCTTAACTTTTGTCTGATTTGGGGCTGCACCTGCACGTAGACTGAAAATGAGCTTTTGCATAATATATCCAATTAAATGCAAGGCTGACAAATTAACCCACAAAGGGCTTGGTTTAAGCTTGCTCATCAAACTTGCTCCTTCTAGGTTCGAACGAAAACCTGCAGCCTCCCCAGAGCTTACTGGGCTAGGTTGGATACCTCTTTAATGGTTGTGGGTGTCAGTGCAGGTGTGTTTGGGTTAAACAACTCACATCCTTTAACTCTCCCTCCTTCCGGCTCTTCCAACACACTGTTCACCACAAGCTTGTAGATCATGGCCTGTGCCCGCTCCAGGTCAGCCAAGCTAAGCACCCGCTTGATGGGGGACCTCATTACTGCCCTCTTCACCATGTGACGCATGAGGGACTGCAATGCTGAACGCATCTCGGATTCCTCATTTGAGGTGGTGACGGTTGGGTTGCCGCAGTCAGCATTGTGCCCGCCATCTGGCACTGCTTTGGGGATGAGCAGAAGCTCGGCGTACTTGCTGCAGCTCAGCAGTACACTCAAGCTCTTCATTGCACCCAAGCAGAGGTAAGAAAGCTGCACGGCACGCACTTCGGCCCGGACAAGCGACTTCCGTGACTCTGGGTGAGTACTGGCGTGGGAGCGCACTTCATCCAGGCTGTGGGAAATACGCAAGTCACCCGTTACCTCCTCAGCCTCCCGCTCTGGATCCTGAGGCTCACGGCGGTGTCTGCGCTCATGGCGTCGCAACGAGGAGGAGGGAGAGGAAGACGATAAGAGCTTGACAGCATCATCCTGTAGTGATGCCAGTGCGGTGAGGTCCATTAGCAGTGAGGCTGTCAGCCCTCGGAAGCGTGCCACATCAAATGGCAGTGGTTCACATGGCACCAGGTTGTACAGTGGCGTGTCACTAGGTGATCAAAAATGAGAGAGCTTTAGTCAGGGGCAGACTACACAGCAGGACAAAAAAGAGCTTGGTAATCAATACTCAAGATGGGTTTGGTGCATTAGGTACAGTGGAGGGTTCTTGATTTTGTAGTAGTGTTTTAAAAACTGTATTACAATAAGTAACAAGACCTTATCTTAACCAGATCTTAAATATCTGGAAGGTACAAATGGTCATAGCAAGACGATGATCCAAGCATACAGGTGCTGGGCATAAAATTAGAATATCATAAAAAAGTTGATTCATTCCGGTAATTCCATTCAAAAAGTGAAACTAATATTATACTCATTCATTACACACAGACTGATATATTTTAAATGTTTATTTCTTTTAATTTGAATGGAATTACTGAAATAAATTGACTTTTTCCATGATATTCTAATTTCATGACCAGCACCTGTATGTCCCAATGAACACCAAACTTATTCAAACTTTTGACATGATCATTCTAGTCCTATGGGGTGAGTTGAAAAGGAAAGGATCTAAAGAGATTCTGTATTTAGGGTAGATTCTCATCACTCAAAAACAATAGGTGAACACTCAGGTCTGTTAGGTTGTGAAATAGGGCTGCAACAAGTGACTAGTCGAATAATCCATTGATTAATAAAACTAATAATGATTATTTAGATTATGAAATCGCTCGATGACCAAATAACTTATCAGCAATTACGTTTATCTTGAGGTTGTTTTTATGCATTTGCTAACTAACAATGAAAACAATATAGATGAATACATTATTCAAGAGAAGAGAAATGTAATCCCAATATATTTGACATTTCCTGTCAAAATTTAAAACCAATGTAAACATGATATGTGTCTAAACCGTCCATTACAGCAGTAACCCTTCATTTAGCTCCTCTGTATGTATGGTTTCCTATGCTCCCCGAATTTGAATGCACCCGGGGTATTAAGACAACGATGCAGTGTTGCCATTCCCAGTTAAAGCAAGAAACGTGCGTGATGACATCATCGACTATTAAATTAGTCAGCAGCTAATTTGGTAGTCGATTTATGTCTACTTTCGGCAATTAACTGTACACCGTACAATAGATGTGAAAGGTGCTAATACCAATGACAATACATTTATTTCCAAAAAATAAATAAGCTTTTTATTTCTCTCTCATGCACTGTCCATGCCAACTAAATCCAATTCAGGGTACATTTACAGCATTTAGCAGACGCCCTTATCCACAGCGACTTACAATGGATACAGTCCATCCAAGCAGTTGTGGGTTAAGGGTCTTGCTCAAGAACCCAACAGTGGCAGCTTGGCAGAGGTGGGATTTGAACTATGGACCCTCTGGTCCAGAGTCCAGTACCTTACCCGCTAGGCTACCACAGTCCCACAGTTTTAGAAAAGATGAGAGAGGTGTGTCATTTTCATCACAGCTACACTTCAACTATGAGAGACAAAATGAGGGGAAAAAAATCCAGGAAATCACATTGTAGGATTTTTTTAAAAATTCAATTGTAAATCATGGTGGAAAATAAGTATTTGGTCACCCATAAAAAAGCAAGATTTCTGGCTGTCACAGACCTGTAACTTCTACTTTAAGAAGCTCTTCTGTCCTCCAGTCGTTACCTGTATTAATGGCACCTGTTTGACCTCGTTATCTGTATAAAAGACACCTGTCCACAGCCTCAGACAGTCAGACTCCAAACTCTACCATGGCCAAGACCAAAGAGCTGTCGAAGGACACCAGGAAGAAAATTGTAGACCTGCAGCAGGCTGGGAAGAGTGAATCTACAATAGGCAAGCAGGTTGGTGTGAATAAATCAACACTGGGAGCAATTGTAAGACATACAAGACCATTGATAATCTCCGTGAGCAAAAATCCCAGAACTACACGGAGGAACCTGATGAATGACCTGCAGAGAGCTGGGACCAAAGTAACAAGGCTACCATCAGTAACACACTATGCTGAGAGGGACTCAGATCCTGCAGTGCCAGGCGTGTCCCCTGCTTAAGCCAGTAAATGTCCAGGCCCGTCTGAAGTTTGCCAGAGAGCATATGATGATCCAGAAGAGGATTGGGAGAACATCATGTGGTCAGATGAAACCAAAATAGAACTTTTTGGTGAAAGCTCAACTCGTCGTGTTTGGAGGAATAAGAATTCTGAGTTGCATCCCAAGAACACCATACCTACTGTGAAGCATGGGGGTGGAAACCTCATGCTTTGGGGGGGCTGTTTTTCTGCAGAGGGGGACAGGACGACTGATCCTTGTAAGGGAAGAATGACCGGGCCAGTATGGTGAGATTTTAAGCCAAACCCCCTTCCATCAGTGAGAGCATTGAAGATGGAATGTGGCTGGATCTCTCCAGCATGACAATTGATCCCAAACACAACCGCTCGGGCAACGAAAAAGTGGCTCCTTAAAAAGCATTTCAAGGTCCCTGGAGTGGCCTAGCCAGTCCTCCAGATCTCAGCCCCATAGAAAATTTGTGGAGGAGTTGAAAGTCCGTGTTGCCCCAAAACCATCACTGTCTCTAGAGGAGATCTGCATGGAGGAATGGGGCCAAAATACCAGCTACAGTGTGTGTTGAACAACTTTTGTTTTGCCAAATACTTATTTTCCACCACCATGATTTTACAATTAAATTCTTTAAAAACCCTACAATGTGATTTCCTGGATTTTTATTTTTTTTCCTCATTTTGTCTCTCATAGCTGAAGTGTAGCTATGATGAAAATTACAGACCTCCCTCATCTTTCTAAGTAGGAGAACTTGCACAATCAGTGGCTGACTAAATACTTTTTTGCCCCACTGTATCTTGGGGAGACGAGATGCTCTTCATAAAAGTATACAGTCAAAATAGCCGCTGTGGTCTTTCAAGGCATAAATTAATAAATATTAATTTCATAAGGTTCAGCTGCCCAGCCAAAGTGCCAAAAACAGTGAATAAAGTGAAAAAATCAGAATTCTGACTGACGCAAAAAATATAAGAAGCAGTGTTGTCCATAAGTTTCACAGAAATAAATATGCAATGCAATTAAAAGTCCAGCACAGTCGAATAAAATGTGCAATGCACTTGTTCGCTGTGTTTGTGCTTCGATGGAGCAGAGGATGCACCATTTCAGAAACGTTCCTAAAGTTTCTCTAAATGACAGGATGTATTATTAAGCAAAGTGCTTCGTTTACTTTTTTAAATATTATCTATATTATTATTAAATCTATATTATTTACATACAGTCATGTCTGTTGACACTTTTTGGGACTATGAACATTTTCATGAATAAAAGTGTTATATGAACGATTCATGCACAAATTCGTTCTACTCGTGGTTCATGAATGAGGCCTTGCGTGCAGTACAAAAGCAGCAGGTGCTCTGGACAGATGATTCAAAATTTTTGACTTTTGACTCTAACATAAGGCAGTTTGTCTGTTGAGGCTTGGAAAAACAAATCATCCGAGTGCCAGTGTACTACAGTGATTTGAGGCTATTTTAAAGGCCAAGGGGACACCAGATATTGCTTTGGACTAGATTTATTCTGTTTGCCAAGTTTATTTTCGCAATAGAAATATTTGTAAATCTAAATGTGTCATTTCCCGCTGATACACCAATACAAAAGAGAAACACAAATACTGAAAACTGTGTGGTGCCTAAAGCTTCTGCACACTCGTGTAGTATTGGTAATCTGTTGGTCTCCACTACAAGTTCTACAAGTCCTTTGTCCATTGAACTGTTGAATGACTGCATGATGCAGTCCATACATGTGTGTGTTCCAGTCAGCTCACCTGATCGTGATCTCGGCTTCATCCCACTGCACCTTGGCCGACATGCTGCCCTCTTTCACCAACCCAAGCAGCGTAGCATGTCTCCCAGTTTGCTTATGCATGCAGCGACCCCCAACCCTCAGTCCTCCATCTACACCTCCAATAACCGCCAGCACAGGCCAAACAAGGTTACACAGTGTTCGCAGTTGCACCTCTGTCAGCTCCCGGCTACTTTTCCACCTCTCCTCCTCTTGGTTTTCCTCCTTGACTTCATCCTGCTCATCACGACTCTGGACTGAGCGGCTCTTGCGGAGCTTTGCACCCACGCATGGAGGTGCGCTATCACTCAGACAGCCACATATCTGCTGGAGGCGCTGCAGCATACACTGGTTAATGGGCTGTGTCCAGCTGTCTGAGCGGTGCAGGATCCTCACCAGCTGTGCCACACCCTCAGCCAGAACAGTGGCCACTGGACTGCAGATGGGGTCACCAGGCAAGAGGTCACGCGGTGTACCTCGCATCTGCATTTCACAAATTTTGACCTAGGGACAGGACCATAAGTTACGTATGGGAAACGGGGGGACAAACTTTATGAGGTGGCCAATATCAAAATCTGTTCTTCTTCACTTACACTAAGAGGAAACTATTCTCACACAACATTATGTAGTCTGATTAAATCAGAACTTTTCTTAACCACCTTGTGACACAATTCAGTCTCACCTTTTCTCCGGGGTTGCTGCTATAGAACATAACACAAGGGAAGAGTTCTGTAGCATCGACATCTTCAAAGGCCAGTTTGGGCTCCTGCAGCATCAGCACACAAATCATTTTATGTAATAATTAAGCTGAATGTTACATTTCCAAAAGACCTATCCAATCTTATATGCCAGTCATACTAAATTAGCCACGCAGTTGCACACAGAAGTATGTACAAGGGTTGGCCTAAGACTTTAAACAGTGTTTGCATACGTATCCCTCACAATAAGATAAAACCAGACAGAGCACAGCTTTAAACATGTAGGCGTGTCCAACTGACCTCTCCATTCTTGCCAAAGGACACAGTGTGAGCCTCCATGTCGAGCACACAGGTGATGTAGTCCCCCTGCGTGTAGCTGGACAGCGTGAGGGTCTGTTCGCCGTTGTGATACAGGTTGCCGCTGTACGCGCGGTACAGCCACATGTCAGCTGTGGTACGATGGTTGAAGTCGTGCACAGGCCAGCGTGATACACCTACACACGTGCCCTCGTTCCCGCGATTCTCCTTTACTATGTAGAACTGACAGAAGACTGTTACAAACCATGTGCAAGACCATACTCCTGAAAGATCAGCTGCTTATGAGATGCCACTGAACAGAAAACAGTGGGTGTGCTCTGGGATAAATGAGTGTGTATCTATGTTTTGCCTTGATCTGTGTGTAGTACCTTCCACTGGTAACAGCCTGAAGAGATGCCTGTGGCAGCTAGGCCGTAGCCTTTGCCCCCACTGCCATGAGTCAAACCCTGTCCGTTGTCCACCACACAGCACTGGGTCTTTTCCGGGTCAAAAATTACTTCTTGGATGGGCAGATTCTTTTCTTCCTCCTCTGCCTCGTCCTGTGTACACACACACACACACACACACACACACACACACACACACAAACACACACACACCGAATAAAGTCATGTTACAGTAGTAATGCAAACAAGGAATGTCAAATAATATTGTTTGTAGCATATAAAAGCTAATTTAATACTAGCTTCCATAACGTTCACCTGCAGTTTGAGTTCGTGGTGCCTTTCTTGCAGGTGGACAGTGTGTTTGGTGTGAGCTGTTGGAGCTTCCCACATGCAGTCAGAAAGCAGACAGAACAACCTTTCAACCACCTAAGAGGAAAGAAAGAAAGAAAGAAAGAAAGAAAAAAAAAAAAGGTTATCTTGGACTGGGATGGAATGGAACCCTGCCAAGGATGTATAAAGATTATATGTATATATATATATATATATATATGCATGTTTTCCTTTTAAAACTGTTTTCACTGTAGTCTTGTGCTCATGCATCAACTAACAGGTCAAACAAGGAAAACAAGTTTTTTTTTCCCACAACCTGTGTAATGCATGAATGTGTGCATGCTACCTGGGTCATCTGGTGATCATCAGCGCTTTTCTCACATGCAGGAAGTATAGCTTCCAAAACATGCAAGGCCAACAGTCGCGTCCTCAAATTTCCCACCAGTGGACGACCTAAAATACAGCAGCATTTTAGGACTCTCACCGCTAAATACGTCTTACAGTCTTGCATAGCTTGGACACCCCTGGCTGAATTAAATGTTTAGATTTAGTTCATAAAAAAGTTGTAAAATAACAGTGCTGAAAGAAGCCGACCTAAATTTGACATAGTTAATGAAAGCCGCAATGTATCAGCACCTTTCCAGAAGGCTCATTAGTAGTTTTAATTTTGTAAGAACTCAAAATAAAGTGACTTGTTAGGTGTTAATGCATGGTCAGTGTAGGCAATGAATTGTATGACCCTTCAAGCCTCTCTGGGTGTTGTGTTTACACTTAACAATCATGGGCCTCTCTCATCATGCAAGAGTCACAAGAGGAAAGACATTAATTACAAACCATATTATTTTCAGACGGATCTAAGGAATCACATACCTGCTATATATCTTTCTGGAAATGAACTAAATATTCCTGTAATATTACCTGAACAGCATTTCTGAGCTGCAATATTAAGCAGTACTTCAGTCCATTTGGGGGTAGCCATCTTGGACTGGATGGCTTTAGAAGACACCACCCTTCTCAGGAACACTAGAAAGTCGCCCAGATGCAACACTGCCGTGTGCTGCTTGCGCAGTAACACTACAACCAAAACAATAAACACAAAATACACTTTAAAAACAAAGATCTAGCTTCTCAGTTGTAAAGAATGTTTTACATAGGTGTAATGGTGAATGCGTGTATATAAATTATATCTATATAAATATTACCCCTGGCATCCTTTTTACTGTCCTCTGTGCAGTTATCTGTGTTCTCTTCATCTGAACTCAAAGAACTTCCTGTGGCCTGGGACAGCAGACTCTTCAGCTGACTGCACAGCAGGTCTAACAGAGCCTGAACCACCTTAGGACCTAATCTGTCTGCATATGTCCTGACATGGAAAAAAGAAATGTTAGTGTGCCTGTTCAGTACGGCCATTACATAGTCTGGTCTTAATAGTACATATTCATTTTTGCATACGTGGTCAGACAGAAATAGCCAACAGCAGATCACTTCACTGTTGGTGATGGGAAAAATGAAGTGTGGCTGATGACAATAAGCTAGGTTTCATGTTTGTGTTTAATACACGTTAATCATTGTGTTACTCAAACATCAAGGCATATTAAAATGACTTTCCCTCTAAAACACACGAGGACTTATGTTTTTTTACATTGATTTTTATTTTGGATTGACAAAAAGTAGTTTCACACTGCAAAATGTTTAGGTTTAGGTGTATTTATTTCAAATGTACCTCAAATAATTATATCAGTTCTAAAGAAACCAGGGTATTAAAAAATGGTGAAGGTATTTAAAAAATGTGATGCACCAAATGTCTGCTTTACATGCTGAATTTATCTACTTAAAGCACCACTAGAGCAGTCAAAAGATGGAGTCGTCAGACAAGGACACTGATAATGGCACAAATATTCCATGACTTGTTTCCTCTCTAGTCTTAACTGTTGTATCTTCACATACGATTAATACAATACACATAATTAATAGCTTTCAATATCTCAGAAATGCTATTGTGAATACAAAATACTGGCCTAACTATGCCTTCACATTTCCTTTACATCATATCAAACCCCCCACCACCACAGTAGTACCCTATACCGCACTATTATCTAAATACGGTATAACAGCATGAAACATCAATACCGCCTTACCCTGATCAGTTCCATTCAAATAAGCCTCTTAATTCAATTACTGTACTAGATTTCTTTTTTGCCCCAAAGCATAATCCTTAAACAGAAATAGAACAAAAATCTAATTTTATTAAGCCTAATAAATCACAAAGGCTAAGAACTGGCACAGATATTCTAAACAATTTGAGCTGATGTCACGTACACTGGGTCAGACGTTTCCTAGATAGACCTGTCCTGGCTCTTATCATTTCTATAGACAATTGCGGTAAATAATTAATACAGTTATAACAATAGCACTTGGCAATTGTTTTCATTTGTCTGAGCTTGCCTACATTGGTTTTTTAGATACTGGTAGAAAAACTGCATGGTACATTGTCCTAATATACAATAAAATAAAAAAAGATTCACCTGTAAAACTTGTAAAATAGTTGTGTTTTTAAAGCTCATTTTACCCTTATGTGGTTGATAACATTGGTCATTTGCTTAGGTTAAGATGGACTGCCTCATGAACTGATTTTCAGCAGGTATTTTAATAGTCCCCAATAGTACCTAAAACTGCTGCCTCTAAAGATGTCAGAAGAAGAAAAGGTTTAAAAATTTGGAGCTGCATACCATGATCCTCAGGCACTACCTGCCAAATCAAGCTCAACTGTAAAATTACTGCAGGTATGACTGCTAAAATTATCCTTATTTAATAACTTATTTAGAATTTTTAGTAGCGGTTTTCAGCCACATATGTGTACTGTTTCCTAACATTCCAGATGTGTTATTGATAATGTCCTTTGATGTATGCTATGACAACTCACTTAAAACATGTGAGCTAAAGTTTTAACAGTATTTGTCTGGAAAGGAAGTTACCCTGTGCTAATGGCGAGGATCTGAAGCAATCTGGTGCTGGCCACTTTGAGGGCTGTGCTGAGCTGGGAATTAGCCGGTTTGTGCAGGAGCTGCAAGGATTGGCCCACCAGGGTTTCCTTGCCACACAGCTGAGAAAGTACGTCTAACAGCCCACTGGAGATTGCCAGAGAAACATCCACTGGCTGGTAACGCACACTTAGGGCAAAGATAGTGACCAATAGCAGCCGCTGCTGAGCCTCTGTATGCCAAATAAACCACACTCAGAGTTACTTAAATGAAGACAGCACACGGGTATTTCTGTATCACGGAGTGCTTTTTAAATATTACCGATATGGTGTTTATTGGCCTGCAGAGCTCTTTCCAGAGTGACTGAAAGCTGCTGGTAGATTTTGTGTACTGCTGTCTGAATGTCCAACTGTACACCTTTTTTAGCAGCTTGAACCCCATCCTGCAGAAAATAAAACAACCATGTAAAAAAACTGATGATTACAGAAGTAACAGATAAAATATAAATATAACTCAATAAATAAATTACTTTTGAAATAATAATGTACCCATTGATAATGATGATTATGCTATATTCTGATCATGATTCTTTGTTCTGTTAGATTTAAGTGCAGCATTTGACACTATAGATCATGATGTTTTACTAAACAGACTAGAACATACTGTAGGTATTAAGGGATCAGCACTTTCTTGGTTTAAATCCTACTTAACTGACCGGTACCAGTTTGTTCATATAAATAATCTAAGGTCTAAGCTCTCAAAAGTGAAGTATGGCGTGCCTCAGGGTCAGTGCTTGGCCCGCTTTTATTCTCTCTGTACATGCTGCCACTAGGCTCAGTTTATTCGTAAACATGGCATTAGTTTTCCACTGCTATGCAGATGATACACAGCTGTACATATCAGCCAAACCTAATGACAGCCTTACAATCAACAAAATTGAGGACTGTGTAAAGGAAATAAAGATATTGGATGTTTTTTAATTTTCTCTTACTCTTAACTCAGATAAAACTGAGGTGCTATTAGTGGGACCCCAAGGCTGTGAGAGACAGGTTGGCTACATCTATCCTAAATCTAGATGGCTGTCCAGTATTGCCCAGTCCGTCTGTAAAAAACTTAGGGGTCACATTTGATTCAGATCTCTCCTTTGATGCGCACATTAGCAGCATCACTCGAATTGCTTTCTTTCAATTACGTAATATCGCTAAAACTTAGAAATATCCTCTGGTCTTTTAATGATGCAGAGAAACTGGTTTCATGCGTTTTATAACCTCAAGGTTGGATTACTGTAACGCCTTACTTTACTGGATGCTCTAGTAAATCTATAAATAAACTTCAGTTAGTTCAGAATGCAGCTGCCCGAGTGCTAACTCGAACTAGAAAATTTGATCATATCACTCCTGTTCTATCAATCACTGCACTGGTTACCAGTCAAATTCCGCATTGATTACAAAATACTTCTTATAACTTATAAAGCTCTACATGGCCTGGCCCCACATTATCTGAGTGAACTCTTAAGAGTTTTACAATCCAACTCATCTACTTCGTTCGCAGGGTGCAGGACTTCTTTAGTCCTAGAATTAAAAAAGTCACAGCAGGGGGAAAGGCTTTCTCATACATGGCCCCCAACTATGGAATAAACTTCCCACACTTTTGTTCGAGATTCAGACACCCTCCAAAGTTTTAAGTCTAGGCTAAAGACATACTTATTTACGCAGGCTTTTGACTAGGTTTAGACCAGGATGCATGGCTTGGGTCAATGGGGCCGGAGTCTGGAGTCATGTCTGGCCTGCCTGCCTTGTCCGTTAGCCGGGAGTGTCGAGTGGGCGGTCTGGCTGAACTGGGCTTCGGTCCCCGTGATCTTGACTCGTGCATCCTTGCCAACAACAACTTTCCTGCTTAGACTCAGAATCCTGGAGTGACTCTGTGTATCGGACTACTTAATGCCGATGTGCATACTTCACATTTTATTCGAACTTTGACTCCATGACTTTAGTTTCGTTCTTAGATTTATCATCTATGCCACCCAAGGAGGTTGGGTCCCTTTTTGAGTCTTGGTCCTCCCAAGGTTTCTTCCTATAACACTTAGGGAGTTTTTCCTTGCCACTGTCACCTTAGGCTTGCTCAGTTTGGGGTTGGACGTAGATATTAGGAGATAATCTAAACTTGTAGAGGTTGCTTTTAGACAATGCTCCATGTAAAAAGTGCTATATAAAAAAGAAAAAGATTACCTGGTAGTGGTGCAGCTGGACAGTCTCCCCCTTAAGTCTTCCATTACCGGAACTTAGACCAAAGCATCCTGCTAAGAACTGCAGTCTGACTGACGTCAAAAGGAAGGCAGAGTGAAAGGTGGCAGCATGCTCACCCACTGTTCCAGCATGAATGCTTTTCTCTTCCATCCCAGAGATGAGTGCCACAATCTGATGCAGGGCCTCCAACCGCAGCTGTGTACACAAACAAAGGTCAGACCTTTGACCCCTTCCAGCTCCTACAATTTCTATAAGCAACTGCAGTAAATAATTCCTATGGTTATAACAATAGCACTCACAAATGATTTGATTAGTCTAAAGTTGCTTACATTGGCCTTATTTAGATACTGGTAAAAAACTGCATGATACATTGTCCTGACAAGCACAATGTTATGGTTCAAAAAGGAGAACCATCCATGAAACTTGCAATATAGTTGTGCTTTTAAGCTCATTTTACCCTTATGTGGTGGATAACATTGGTCAGTTGTTTAGGCTAAGATGGGCTACCTAATGAACTGATTTCAATAGTTAACCTATTTTTTTAGCAGATTCTGAAACTGCCTAATATTTCCGAAAACTACAGCTATTAAATGAATCAGAATGTGAGACACTTTATTAGCTAAACATTTTTATCAAGTCTAGCTGTTGCCAATTACCCAGCACTTTTTTGGAATGCTGCTAGCGCAGCTGAAATCCTGGAGAAGAGCACCAACAGGTAAAGACCCACAGATAAATGACTGACTAACATCACTTTCACGTCTAGAGAGCATTGCCAGTTTTGCTCTCTCCAACCCCTTGACATGTATGGCTTTGCCAATTTGAGAAGTCAAAACTGTAAGACTCTGTTAAACCTAGGTTGTTTCATGTGTCATATATACATACATACATACATACATACATACATACACACACACACACACACACACACACACACACACGGGGATCCATCTCCTGCGTTGTGGATACTGCTAAGGATTATTCTTTGGGCACAAAAGGTGGATGTCATTTCTCAACCACAAACTCCATAGGATGCACAGACTCATGGTTTTTACTCAACAAACCCTTGGACTTTACTACAACTGCTGGTGAGCTCTATCCTTTTTACTAGAACTTTATGGACAATGGACTCTGGGTATAAATGTAAATATTTGTTTGCTTGAATTGACAGTACCTTTGGAAAGCTGGTGTGGTAGGAGGAACAGGTTCATATAGTAAGTGTTACAACACGGGATATCGGATCGATGGCTGACGGAAAAGGCATTCGACTAATAAGTACAAATGCATGTGGTATTTCTATCACGCTTCTTCTCGCTCTGGGTAGCATCATAGTGAGTCATTCCTTTGTTTACAACAAAACCCTTACATCATGAGTCACTCTCTGTTCATAATTTCTGTTTATAACAAGAGTCTGTGATAGCATTGTATTCTTTGTTAGTTTACGTTATTTATTATTATTTAAATGTGAGAAAGTTATTTACATAAAGCAAATATACACACCTATATGATGTGTGCTCTTTTACATTCCAGTTTACGCAAGGGGTCTTGGAAAGTTTTGGTCATGTAATGGTGGAATGGGTAATGGGGACTACTCTAATATTTGCTTAAAATGTAAACCAACTCAGGAAAAAAACAAAAACAAACAAACAAAAAATTTAAAGCTTGGATAGATTACGTACACAATTAATAAACTGATCATCAGTAAACAAACAAATATAGGGTTTTTGAGAACCTCTAAAATTGTATCTTCCTATTATCTCTACCAACTCTACATCAATACATATTTATAAACAGTGGGGTGACAATGTATTAAATCACAGTAATCTACCTCTGCTCTGTTCTGCTGCTGTTCCATGGCTACAATCATAGCTTGGGGGCTGGTGGACATGCCCTCTTCAGATTCTTTAAATCCAGACGCATTTCCCATGTCACCACTGATAAAGTTGACAATGTTGCCAATCAGTGTGTGGATGTGTAGTGTGCATCTCAGATCCAGGTCAGATTCCTCAAATGACTGAGGCAAACTGTAGAGGCACTCGTGCTCCAAACGCTGCCCAAAACATTCAGCAGAGTCAGCAGCACCACGCAGCACATCTGAGGAGAAGTCACAAAAAACCTTATTTTTGTAAACTGTCACTGACACCAGCAATGGGTTTGTTTTCTCTGCTTTACCACTTCAGAGCATATTCATTATTGCATTTAACAAGATGAGAACAATGTAGCGATGTTGGTATTTTTCATGAACATAACATATCAACATATCAGCTCATGTGGGTGACAGTTCGACAACATCATCGTAAGGCCAAGACTAGGCCACAAGAGCACTGTTCTACCTGTTCACGTGTCAAACAGGTTCACCCTCCTCAGTGAAACACCCACTGATAAGCCTCTTCAAACAGCTCTGGTCATATGTCACTATTTCACAACATGTGAAATTAGCTACCCCTTACCCAGCAGCTAGGGTTACTTGCATCCCAATAACCAGAGCCCTGGACATTGTAGGGTGCCTTAGAGAGTTCCATAGTCGTAGGATTCTCTAGCATAGTCATTCATGTAGGGGCTAACGATCTACACCTTTGCCAGTCAGGGGTAACTAAGTCTAACCTTATAGAGGTATGTAAAGTTGCGAAGGCGATGTCCAGTGCCGTAACATGCTCTGGCCCCACCCAATGTGGCGATCAAGGTGACCAAGCCTACAGTGGTGCTTGAAAGTTTGTGAACCCTTTAGAATGTTCTATATATTAAATAAGTCCTAAAAGTAGATCGTTAAACGAATTACACAAAAATATTATGCTTGGTCATTTATTTATTGAGGAAAATGGTGTAATATTGCAAATTAGGGAGAGGCAAATGTGTGACCGTCTAGGATTAGCAGTTAATTTGAAGGTGAAATTAGAGTCAGGTGTTTTCAGTCAATGGGATGACAATCAGGTGTGAGTGGGCACCCTGTTTTATTTAAAGAACAGGGATCTATCAAAGTCTGCTCTTCACAACATGTTTGTGGAAGTGTATCATGGCACCAACAAAGGAGATTTCTGAGGAGCTCAGAAAAAGAGTTGTTGATGTTCATCAGGCTGGAAAAGGTTACAAAACCATCTCCAAAGAGCTTGGACTCCACCAATCCACAGTCAGACAGATTGTGTACAAATGGAGGAAATTCAAGACCATTGTTACCCTCCCCAGGAGTGGTCGACCAACAAAGATCACTCCAAGAGCAAGGTGTGTAATAGTTGGCGAGGTCACAAAGGACCTCAGGGTAACTTCTAAGCTACTGAAGGCCTCTCTCACATTGGCTAATGTTAATGTTCATGAGTCCACCATCAGAAGAACACTGAACAACAATGGTGTGCATGGCAGGGTTGCAAGGAGAAAGCCACTACTCTCCAAAAAGAACATTGCTGCTCGTCTGCAGCTTGCTAAAGATCACGTGGACGAGCCAGAAGGTTATTGGAAGAATGTTTTGTGGATGGAAAGTTTGTTTTGTTTACAAACTTTCAAGCACCACTGTAAAAAAGCTATGGAATATTGTCTATCATTTTTGTACCTTTCAGATGTTTGTAAATTTGATTCCACTACATTTGTATGGGTTTTAGAATGGAACTTAAAGTAAAGCAATGAGATTACATTTTCCAGGAAGTAATGGGTAATCACATTACAATTTTAATGAAGACAGTTGGATGTTTCCTTGAGCGACGTTATATGTCCACAGGTCTGGTAGTCCACAAGCAGGCTTACTGTGACCATCAAAAGGCCTATTCTAAAGCTCTAGCCACAGCTAGGTCTCAATTCTACTCTCACAAAATTAGCAATAATTCCGGAAACTCAAGACAGCTGTTTTCTACAATAAGCCATTTATTGAAACCCCAAACCCACACATGCAGTGACCACACAGAAGAGCAGTGTAACAGGTTTATGACATTCTTCTCCAACAAGGTAAAATCCATTCGCTCTGCCTTTTCGTTACCTTCCACACCTCCACCAGTGATACAGACTCCAGAGCCAGTGACCATACTCTCTCACTTCACTGACATCACACAGAAAGAGGTGGAGAAATTTATTCAGAAAATGAGGCCCTCCAGATGTTCACTTGATCCTCTCCCAACAGCATTGATAAAAGCAAACAACTCCGTTATTAGCCCACTCATCACTGCAATAATAAATAAATCACTGCAAACTGGCCAAGTTTCCCCAGTCCTAAAAACTGCTCTCATTCATCCACACCTGAAAAACCCCTCACTAGATCCTGTAAACCTGGGGAACTACAGACCCATCTCCATCTTGCCATTTCTCTCCAAGGTTCTGGAAAAAGTTGTTGTAGTCCAGCTTCATCACCACCTCCATACACACAACCTGTATGAGACTTTTTCAATCTGGTTTCTGCTTTACACACAGCACAGAGACAGCTCTGGTCAGAGTTACCAACGATCTGCTGATGGCTGCTGACCAGGGCTCCCCGTCACTTCTCATACTCCTGGATCAGTCCGCCGCCTTCGACACTGTGGACCATAACATCTTACTGCATCGACTCGTCTCTCTGGGACCATCCTCCAATGGTTCCAGTCATACCTCACCGACAGAGCTGAGTATGTGGCCCTGGGCCACTTTCACCTGTGGGGTCCCTCAGGGGTCAGTGCTTGGACCAGTACTTTTTATTGTCTACATGCTCCCCCTGGGCCACCTCATCAGGAAACATGGGTTATCATTTCACTCCTATGCAGACGACACCCAGCTGTAGCTAAAAACAGATCCCATTTCCACCTCAGTCATTCCACCAGCTCTCACTGTATGCCTGGAGGAGATTAAGGCATGGATGTCAAAGAACTTCCTTCAGTTAAACAGCGGCAAAACAGAAGCCATCCTCATAGGTACCCCACATCAGACCCAGGCAGCTCTCATCAGTAATATCACTGTCTTCGGCCATAGCATTCCAGTCTCTTCCTCTGTTAGAAATCTAGGTGTCAAACTTGACCCACACTTAACATTTGACTATCACATTCGTCACCTCTCCAAAATCTCCTTCCTCCATCTCAAAAGCATAGCAAAACTCCGCCCCTCCCTCTCCCAACTGGACGCTGAAAAACTGGTCCATGCCTTTGTCTCCTCCAGGCTGGACTATTGTAATGCCCTCCTTGCCGGGATCCCTGGCAGGAGCCTGCAGAAGCTTCAGCAGATCCAGAACTGTGCCGCCAGGATCCTGACGAGGAGGCGCAAATACGACCACATTACACCCGTTTTACAAACTCTACATTGGCTACCCATGCACTACAGAATCCAATATGAAATCTGCCTTCTCACTCACCAATGTATCCATGGAAACGCCCCACCCTACCTCAAAGAGCTCTTCACCACGCACAATACCTCAAGATATCTTCGTTCAACATACATCCACCGACTTCAACAGCCCCGGACCAAACTCTGCACTATGGGAGACCGGGCTTTTCAAGCTGTTGCCCCATGTCTGTGGAATGCCCTCCCAGAATCCCTGAGGGCACCACAGAGCATGGAGTCTTTTAAAAAACAACTGAAAACCTTTCTATTCAAAAAGGCCTACTAGGGTATTTTATGCATCTCTATGTTGTGTGTAATTTTGTTGTTTTTATCTAATTTTTTCTAAATGTTTGCTTCTGATTTTATTGCCTTTTATGATGTAGCACTTTGAGATTTCCTTGAAATGTAAAGTGCATTACAAATAAAATGTATTATTATTATTATTATTATTAGTTATGAGTAATCGGTAATTGATTACTTTTTTTTTGAGTGAGTACCCAAACACAGTTCACATGCCTTCGCATAAAGTGTATGTGCAGACATGTTGCCTGGTTTCTTAGGAATCGCTGTTCATTCACAGTTGCCAGTCAGTGATGTTGGAAATTACCTAGCAGGCAGCAAGTAATGAACTTCACCTGTGGCAAATCCCACTGCTATTACTGGTAACTGTCTAGCACAGCAGTACCCTGCTATGTTTCCCGGTGTGTGAAGATGGATACACAAAAGAAAGCAAAAGAAGTGTTAGGGCTTTCTGATTACTTCTTGTGTGCAGACAATGTGTGTGAAGAAGAAATTGTAAAAGATGAATCAGTTCATCTGGAGGCAGAATGCACCCTGCGCAGTGAGGTTAATTCTGCTTTACCCTTGAATTGTGAGAACCTTATTTCTGCTTTGAAAGAGGAGGATTCTTCTTTCTCCTAACACCAGAATTGCAGACCGTTTTATGAGAGCTATCTCTGAATGCATTTTGACTGACTGAATTGGTCGAAAATGATCCACCACTATGTTAACTAGCAGAGAAAAGTGTGAGTACACGGTGAATTTTCCTGTGCATGTGCAGCATCTCCACTCCATCACCTCATACATGATTCAAGTTCTCAGAAAAAAACACCATCCAATCACTTTATGATGACCACCTCCTTGTTTCTACACTCCTTGTTCATTTCATAACCATACAGAATGCAGTTACAGACTGTAGGCCATGTGTTTCTCCACATTTTTTGTTTGTCCCCTTTACTATGTTCTCTAATGGTCAGGACCACCACAGATCAGGTGCATAATTCTTAAATGGAAGAAGTCTGGAACAACCAGGAATCTTCCCAGAGCTGACCACCCCACCAAACTAAGAAATCAGGGGAGAAGGGTAAGAGATGGTAAGAGAGGTGACCAAGAACCCAAAGGTTGCACTCCACCAATCTGGACTTTATGGCCGAGTGGCCAGTCAGAAGCTTCTCCTCAGTAAGAGACACGTGAAAGCCTATCTGGATTTTGCAAAAACGCACAGACACTGACTGTGAGAAACAAGATTCTCTGGTCTGACAGAACCAAGATTGAACTTTTTGGCCTCAATTCTAAGTGCAGATTATCATCATTGTCATGTCCAGATTAAACCAGGCACTGCTCATCACCTGCCCAATACCATTCCTACAGTAAAGAATGGTGGTGGCAGCATCATGATGTGGGGGTGTTTTTCAGTGGCTGGAACAGGGAGACTGGTTCGGGTTTAGGGAAAGCTGAATAGATCAAAGTACAGAGATATTCTTAATAAAAACCTCACCCAGAGCACTTGGGACCTCAGACTGGGCCGAAGGTTCAGCAGGACAACAAGACCATGACCCTAAGCACACAGCCTAGATAACACAGGAGTTGCTTAGTGACAATGCTGTGAATGTTCTTGAGTGGTCTAGCCAGAGCCCTGGTTGAATCGAGCCCTGAACCCAATCGAACATCTTTGAAGAGACCTGAAAATGGCTGTCCATCAAGGGTACCCATCCAACCGGACAAAGCGTGAGAGGATCTCCAGAAAAGAATGGCAGAAAATCCCCAAATCCAGGTGTGTAAACGTTGTGGTAGCATACCCAAGAAGACTGGAGGCTGTATTCGCTGCCAAAGGAGCTTCAACTACGTACTGAGTTTTTCCTTTTCAATAAATTTGCAAAAATATTCTAAAATGTATTTTTTACTTTCTTGCATTATGGAGTATTGAGTGCAGAATGAAGGGGGAAAACTGGAACTCCTGGAAACTAATATCCAAATGCATTCTATAGAACTAAGTATTCAGACAAATCGGTATTTCAAAAACTATTTACTAAACTATTTTGTTAAATGAATCATTTCCATTTATTTTATTTTAACTGCCACTGGTTAATACTTGTTTTCTAGCACATGTATACACTACTGTGTGTTAGGTACAGAACAGTGCAGACATGATTTGGCATTATAAGTCCTCTGCTTAGTGTATCGCCACCTGTGATGGTAGAATACATTCTCACCATGCACTTTACCTCAAAACGCCGCCAACCTTGGCTCTTGCCCTCGCCATTCCTGAAATGTGACAAATGTCTTGCCAGCAATGAAATTCCATCCCGCTAAGTCGCCAAGTTTTCAGACCGGTCAGGAGGTATCACTAATCCTACTGACAGGGATGCCTTCCCTATTCTCTCCTCAGATGGCAGCTCACCTTTCTGGTGGATCTAGACCCTGCTCATTCTGCTGATGCCCCACTGCTAATTGTTATTACTCAGTTGATGTTCAGTCTTTTAGTTTAGCCTAAAGCACATGAGACAGGAGTGCTGGATGTGCCACACAGCGCTTTTTTCTATATTATCATTACGGTTTGATGTCATGTTTAATTTATTCAACTTCTACATTAGCCACTTGAGAAAAAACTCTATATTCTGGCTATTAAATTTGTGTTATTAAGTACAGCTAAATTCAGTACTTTCCATTTAATAGCATTTTATGTTTATTTTGAATAACAAGTACACTGAATAATCAATTATGTCTGTGTAAAAGTACTCAACTACAAAATTACATAGCCCACAATACTTAGACAAAAATAAATAACTTCAGCACAAAATAAAAATTAAACATGAAATTAAAAAAACATACTTCATCTAGCTATGAAGCTAAAAGAAACTTTGGTCATAAGTGGAAACGTACCTCTCTTTTTAGGTGTGAACGCCAAATCCACATCCATATTCTTCCTGCCACTCTGAAATAATGACATAAACGTTACTCAGTCCTTGCTTGGACATGTATAAATGAAATATATAATATGTGCATACTCACCAAGGAGCATCCCTCTTCATCAGACTCTGGCTGTGAAAGATCGGACTCACTCCTGGATTTCATAAGTCTGTAACTCAGACTACTTTGAATGGAGCGGTTCTCAGCTGATAAACTCTCACTCCTCCACATGTGCACCAGCACAAGCCCACAATACGTGTTTAAAAAAAATACAGAACCAAAAAAAAACAACAACAAAAAAAAGTGTGCTGTTAGAAATGTTTCACAGTTTACAGAAATGACAAGGTCACGAAGGATATAGCCATTTCATTTACTGACATACTGGTATATAGAGTTCATTCATTGATTCATTTTCCACAACCATTTAACGCAACTTGGTTTCATTAGGAGCTGCAGCCTAACCAGTAGCACAGGGTTCAAGGCAGGAAACAATTACAATTCACAGCTCAAACTGGGACAGCTGAGTGACTAAAACAGAGACCCTGAGAAAACATTCAGTGAGGGTGGGGTCATTCACGAGAAAATCAACCATTAAAAACCCTTATCGGTCCTGCAGACTCCACAAAGAAAGGACCCAGGCCACTGTACCTGGGACCAAACCCAGGACCTTCTTGCTGTGAGGTGACGGTGCTACACACTGAGCCACCTCAACTCTAAGCATGTGCATCATTACACCCTGGCACAAACAGCTTCAACCCAAGCTTGAAAGGATGATAACTGACAAAACCAAACACATACGATTTTACACACACCTAAAAAAAACACTGGCTGGTCTTTTTGTGCTGGCCATAAAAACTACATTTTGTAACTCTCTTTACTGACACTCACCTAATCATAAATCCACCTCTCTCTTGAACAGCACTGCTTGTAAGAGGCTGCAGGCTGGTCTGATGTGTGAGCGGCGGCCTGACGGCTATTAGCAGCATGGCACAGCGATGGATGATGCTGTTGCAGGTAATGGTATAAAGATCCAGGTTATCTTGCAGGGGGCCACACTTCCTGCACTCCTGGCCAGGCTGATTAGGTTTCTCTTGGACTCCGACACTGCCTGTGACCCTTTCTCTGCCTTGCACCGCCTCCCGCGCTGAGAGGAAGCACTGAAAGATTTCTGTGCCCATCAAGACACGGCACAGAAAGCAGCAGGGTTAGAAATCCATCTCTATCATGCAGTGACTCCGTTTTGCAAGATTTTCCCCAAATACAGCTAAACAAAGCTAAACTTTGTGACTCAGTATTGTCTGCTAACATATTTACCACGTTAGAGTTTAGCTACATATCTGCTATATACTGGCGAACCTTTATATTCAAACTTGGGTCATGGAGAAAACAAGAAATGATTGTTCAGTTTACTTCCTGCAGTCATGACCTCATGCTCCCTCTCCTCCTCCTCTTCCTGTTGCTGGCTGTTCTCTCGATCACCCTCTCGGTAATCCTGCTCCTCCAGTTCAGCTTCCTCATCAATGGTGCGGGTGAAGGAGTGGTCCTGAGGGTCCAGGTCCACTGAATCTACGTTTTCAGAGATCTGTAAGCACACATGCAGGTTGAACACAACTCTATGCATCGGATTACATCTGAGGTGCATGGATATGTCAAGTGAACAGCTTTTGACATGGCTGTATTTGGCAGGACCTGATATTGTATTACTGAGAAAATATATCCAATTTTGCAGATACCTCAACCCAGGGTAGAGCAAAACAAAACAGTGCTTACTGATCACATTCCAAAACAATGAACATGTCAAGTCCCTGTTTATTATCGCAACAAGATTCACATCTCTGGAAGGATTTTTGCTAAATTTTGAAAAACGACTAAAGGGATTCCCTTTCATTCAGGTACTGTACAAGAGAAGCAACCAGGTCAGGCACTATTGTTAAGTGAGGAGAAATGTTGTAGTCTTTGTTCAAATTCATCCAGAACCTGACAAACTCAAACTCAAGATCACCTCTGCGGAAGGGCAAACACCAAAAAAATATAAAGTGGTGCTTTAGTGGTGAACCCTTTAACATTTCCTATATTTCTGCATAGATATGACATAGAATACTGTCAGATCTTCAAGTCATGGGAGTAGATAAGACAAAAGTATTACATGTGATCCTTTATTTATTGAGTAAAACCTTCCAATCTATGAGTGGTAACAGTACGTGAACCACTAAGATTAGCAGTTCATTTGAAGGTGAAATTACAGTTAGGCATTCTGATGGGCTTCCTGCCTTGGTTCCTCTTTGTGCCCTGTGTTGACTGTTAGGCTCCTGGCAACCCTGAACTGGATTAAAGGGGTATAAAAATGAAGGAACGATTGAATGAATGTATACAGGTATATGACACATCGCTCAGTTCAACTGCTGCTGCAAATGATGACAATCCAAGTTAGGATGGAGACATATCAATGTAAGGAAGATACACAGTCATGTTTTGTACTACCCATGGTAAGGTCATCTCAAGAACCTTTTGAGCCAATGTTCCTGCACTACACATGCAAAGGTGGGCAAACGTGCATACCCTGCGCTCTCTGGATGATGAGCAAGTTTCAACAAGTTCCATGTTCTTGCAAGCCAGCACACGGTTCCGCACCTTATACACACTGCGGTAAACTTCTGCCAACAGCTTACATGGCTGATACCTATCACACCACCACAGGGATTAGCTGCTGACACTGTCAATCTGTGCCAACATATACCAATCAGCCATAACATTAAAACCACTGACAGATGAACTGAATAACAATGAAGTGGACAGTGATCTGCTGGGAAACCCTGGGCCGTGGCACTCGCACGCAAGTTGTGTTGAGAAGTACCTCCTACCCAAACACTGTTGGTACACCACTTCATGGTGACAGTATTCCTTAATGGCAGTGGATTCAAAAATGGTTTGAGGAATATGACAGAGTTGAAGGTGTTGATTTGGCCTCCAAATTCCCCAGATATGAATCTGGTCAAGCACCTGTGGGATGTGCTGGACAAACAAGTAAAATCCATAGAGAACCCCAACTTGCAACCAACATCTTGGTGCCAGATACCACAGATCACCTTCAGAGGTTTAGAGAAGTCTATGCCTCGAGGGGTCAGATTGGCAGAACGAAGTGGAACAATACAATGTTACACAGGTGTTTTAAATGATATGGCTGATTGGTGCATTTGTAAATGTTAAAAATGTATTAAAATACAATAAATGTTAAATATATTCTGCAGTGAAATATCTTTTTCATTTCTTTTATTTTTGCACATTTGTCACACTATTTGTTTCAGATCGTAAAATAACCAAAGTACACAAAACACAGTTCATTAAAATTACAAAACAAATTTTACCTCCTGAGAGAAAGCATGTTCTCAAAAATCAACTGGTCATGTGAAAAAAATAACTGCCCCCAAGTTACTTAATCAATCAATTAAAAACATACATGTTAAATGGTAACTGATTCAATTACTCTACAAAGCAGAGATGACCAGACTCGCACCAGACCGGTGATCGGATGATCAGTCTCATATAACCGATTCTGTGCCGGTCACATTTAGCATACACTTGTGATAGCGACAGCGACACACACAGCTCAGCTTTTTTACTTCCTGGTCCCAAAGTTTAGCACATGGTTCAATGGTCTGTTTATTTTTTGGTTCTTGTGCGTCTGTGTGATCTGTTTTATTATTAGTTAATAGCTCAACATGCACATTTTTAATAGTGTAATTTAGCTTACTTACTGCCCTCTCTGTTTAACCTACACATCATTTAAATAGAACCAGAGTGATAGGTTATCTTAGGGAAGCTTGGAACAGTGGAGAACTGTCTAAGAAGTAACCAGCCAAAACTCCTTCAAGGCCACAGTGAAGATCCATCTAGGAAATTACAAATGAACCCAGTCGAACATCTAAAGACCTGCAGGCCTGACTTGCATCTTATGAGGTTAACACTCATGTCTCCAAAATTAGAAAGAGACTGGGCAAAATCCTCTGCTAACCAAGAGGACCAGAAAGCAGTCTGTGTTCTGAAGCTCAAACTTACTTACTTTATGATTTGGTAGCATGTCTAACAGTAAATGGCTTAAATGAAACAAACTTTGGAATGACCTTATTAAAGTTCTGACTGAGATACTGTGGCAGGGCTTTAAACAGGCAGTCCCATACTCATAAGCCCTCCAACAATGCCAAATGAAAGCAAATTTAAAGTGTTTTTAAGTGTTTTCCAAAATTTCTCTACATCAATGTGAGACTCCATTTATCTCTATTATTCAGTAGCTGATTACAGATGGTTCTGCTAAAGTGGCACAGCCAGTGTTTTTTCCTTAAGTAAATGTAACGATTAAAAAAAAGATTAAAGAGTTTTTTGTTTCCTTGGGTTATCTTTGTCTATTACATTTGTATAAGGTTCTGAAACCATTCAGAGTGACCACTATGCAAAAAATGAGATCAGCAAAATCAAAGATCTGTATTACACCAAGGGAAGGATAATAAATACTATGTCCCTTACCTGCCCTCTCCACACGCCTGGCCCAGAAGCCCTGTGTGTTTCAGCAGTGCTGCCAGGACAAAGCGGGACACTGTGTCCAACAAAGCCTCATTTGTCAGAGATGCACTGTCCCAGTCTGTACCAGAAACAACATGTACACATAACGGCAATGAAACATGTAATGCGTGTGATATATAGCACAAAACCTCTGGACTACAATAGAACAGTGCTCAGTGAGGGGTTTCTGAACTGTACCTTCTCCTAGCTACTATATACAGGTACTCAGTTTTATGATGGCCCAACTTATGACATTTCAACTTTACGATGGGAATCCGATAATAAACATAGACACATATTCAGCAGAAACCGCACTGCCAATTTTGAATTTTCATGGGAAAGAGATGCTCTCCCTCTCTCGGATGAGGAAGTCACATGGCGGGAGTGATGAGCACTGGGAAATGTAGTGAGGAAAAGCCGTGGTTGCGGCTAATTGTTTTTTGTTTTACCACTTTCAATACACTTAAGCAATAATACACAGGAGGGAGTGTATCATTGAACGCCTCTCAGCCAATCAGATTGCGGGGTTGGGGTGCGGGGAACTAACTGTCGTATAATAAATTACATGACAAAGATTTATTATATAATAAGTAATATGTCAATGACTTTGCCCACCTGTAGTGCATCAAGCAGAGAAAACATCTAAGGAGATTACTGAAACTGCTAAAATCGGGTTAAGAACTGTCCAAAAAGTGGAAGGTATATTATATATGTATATTAAACTCCTTGATTTACTATAAATTCAACTTACGATGGATTTGTCCGAACGTACCCGTATCATAAATCAGGAAGTACCCGTACTGTTAGAAGAGCTGACTGCTGATTGTTAGCTGACAGCAGCTTTTAAATAGCATCCTGTCATAAAGTGTATGTGTCTGCATATTACCCTTGCTAATGGCATAGTCCTGCATGTTGGTCCAAAGGCTGTGTGTAGGCTCCTTGGTGGAGCCCAGGGCTAGCTCAACTAGCATGCTCACGTCAGCAGGCAGGGAATAGTCAAATGGCTTCTGCTCTTCATTCCCACACAGGGCCACCTCCAGCAAAGAGCTAATGTACATGTCTGAAACACATGCAGACGCACTTAACATACAGCAACATAGTACAGCGGAACCTCACAATCTGAATGCCTCTTCACTCAAACAATTTGACTTGAATGGTGCAATCTTCCAAAGACTATGCATGTAATCCAGTCCAGACGGTGGCGCTAATGCACCAATACAGTATGCCAATTCACTTGCAAATACCTAGCTGTGGTATGTCTGTTTCCAGGCCATTGCTGAACAGCAAGGATCTGAGCCAGTATGCCGTCTGCTGTTCCTCAAGTGAGGGAGGAGCTCCCTGCAGCATTCCACCAAGACAGCAGCCAATCAGCAATGCCACTGTGCGCTCAAGATCAACGAGCCACACCCACGACTGCACTGGACCCGACACACCCAGTGGTTCCACTAATCCTGGGCTTCCTAAACCAAGACACAGAGACAAGGTAACATAATGTAATTACTTCCATCATTCTCATTACATTATTAAGCAGATGCCTTTATGTCTTTGTGCAGCAGACACACACTCTGTGCCCACAGCATTTCCAGGTGCTTAACACAAGGACATTTGTTGTCATGATGCCCATTACATGTCCTGCCATTGACAGGCAGCAAGCGTTGCCTTCGTTTGCAGTGGTGCCTTGGGCAAGAAACCTGGACTGCTATGGACTGGAACCATATCATATTCAGTGACAAATCCAGGCTCTCTTTGGGATCTAATGACGGACTGCTCGAGTGTGTGCTTTTGCTATAGAGTGCTATAGAGTGACAGACTTCCCCAACTGCTGGTGTGAATCATGGTCTACAGGCAAAGCTGCGACATCTTTGGGCAAATGTGTGGCAGGATACCATACGAAACCGGTTTGTCACCAATTCTCAACCAGATCTCATCTTACAAAAGGTTTAAAAGGGAAGAAAAAGCTTAATGTAAAAATGATTAAAGTTGAAATATTAAAAATAATAAATACATACTTTATACCTAAACTTTTTTTTCCCCACCATTTTGGACTCTCGAAACGCTGAATCGGAATCAGAACTGATATCGATAAAATGCAAACGATACCCAACCCTACTAACACATATCATCATTACATGCATACATATAAAGCTTCATTTCCAACAGCTACTTATGGGTGAGTTATGTTTGTCAATGAGTGTATAAACTTTCTTCTTAACTTCTAGTTTACTACAACTCTGGAAAACAATCATTCTGGAACATTTTACCATGCACTGGCCACTGTAGCTCTTGATCCTCTAACAGGGTTGCAGCCGGCAGCAGTCGATTGAGGCGGTCTAACGGAGGGAGAAGGTCTAAGAGGAAACTGAGCAGTGGTCTAGCCACCCACACAGGTAACAACAGTAAGGATGTCACGATCTGACACAGCATGCTTCCAGCTGCAGATATGAAGATCACATCTACAACACACAAAGATTACTAAATGAAGCCAGTACAAACCAGAAGAACAAATATAAATCAGGACGTTTATGTGGTTATGCAAGCATTAAGCACTGGTACCTTGTAGTTTATCCCGCACGCTACCATTTCCAGAACTCTCTTTCAGAAGGACGGCTGAGCGAGTGAAGATGTCAGTGGCATGAGGCAGCAACAGCTGCAGGTGTTTATGGAGGAGTGCCACACTGCTCGAGTCCTAATACAAATTGCAACATACACAACCCCATCAGTCTGTCCTACGAGGCCATCTATGAACAATGCTTTCAAAACAACAATAACATTTTAGAAATGCATACTGCAGTAACAGAGTTCATGTGGCAGTAGGCCAGTAGTTGCTTCTGTAGAGAACAGAGGAGCTCATGAAGATGTGCAGGCTGATTGTTGTCAGATGAAGATGTGCCCAGCACTTGCTTATCACTGTTCTTCTCCAGCTCACCAAACGCCTGATCCTGTCATTTAGCGAGCGCGTGAAACACACAAGTTAAAGGTTAACTGAATTAACTAGGGTCAATTGTTCAATAATATTCTGATATTCTACTTGAAGCGCTGCACACTCACTGTGTAGAAGCCCAGATTCCTAAGCAGTATTTTCATAAGTATCTCAGCAAGGTGTGTGTCGAGGCATGGACCAGGGGTGTTTGAATCTGAGGAAAGTGTAAAGGCTTCTGAGGCATCAGGAGGAGAACTGTAGCCCAACAGAGATGCGACATGGGTGTGATCCTGGAGACTGGTCAGAATTATGTCCAGCTGCATCCTCTGCAACCAAAACACAGTTTAGCACAGAACCCCAGCAACAACAAGAGCAGACGCCCTTATCCAGAGCGACTTACAATTGGTACAGTCTTACAATCCAACCAATTGTCCTTGCTCAAGGACCCAACAGTGGGAGAGGTGGGATTTGAACCCTGGACCTTCTGGTCCAGAGTCCAGTACCTTAACCACTAGGCTACCACAGTCTCATGTTCAAGCAAACTTTTAATCATACAGTGACTTATAAGGCTGTTTACTCTCACAAGTACACGTTATTGCATGTATATGGCAGGTCATAAGCCCATTCAGTAATAGTACAGTGGAACCTCAGAACTCGAACTTAATTGGTTCCAGAAGGCCAAATTTCAATCCAACTTCCCCTATAATATGCAACGTAAATAGGATTACGTACATTACAAAAGGGACTGGAAGGACTGAAGGGATCGCTCAGCCTTTGTTAGAGGCCATGAGTAATTTAGGGCAACATATGCTAACCACAAACAAAACAGAATTTGGAAAATTATTTATTTATTTAATGTTTTCGGCACGTCTTAGCACTGGAACTGCGACAGCCAGCAAGACTGTAATGCAGAAACCCACCTGTCCCTTAGAGAGGATCTCCCAGCATTCAGGTCCTTGAGGAAGAAGTGAATGAAGAAGCTCCATTCTCTCCCTTAGAGGTGGTAGCAACATTGTGGCACCTACCGACAGAGTCTCAATGACCACCTTGAAAACACACACACACAAATTCTTAAAAAAAAATCTCAGCATATACAGCACATATCAAATGCAAACTGCAGTAGACACACGCCTCTTGGATCTCATCAGGCACTGACGCATCCATCAACCTAAACAGCAAGTTGCGGAGAGGCCGAGCCTGTCGTCCCAGTATACTAGTGGCCACACCTCCTGCCAGTGCCAAAGCAAGGTGATTGGACAACAGCCTCAGACACAGCTTCAGGAAGTTATAATGCTCTCTGTGGGCACACGAAGCAGACAATTCAGAAACAATACACCTCACACAACATACTGCTAACAGAACCAAATATTTATTATTGTTTGTTCTACAGGACAAAGCCACCATGACATACTTGGATGAAGGAAATGGAGGCGGAGTGACTTTATTGTTGATGCCATCACAGTATCGCTCCAGGAATGAACGCAAGTGAGAAAAAGTGCTCTCCTCCAAATCCACACAGTAAGGCCTGTGCCATGCCACTACTTGCCTGCTCAGACACACGCCCAAAGCATGGGCAATTGTAATGAAAAATATAATATTAGAATCCAAGGATTCAATGGATCAGTGTATGAAGCTAATTAAGGGAGTTTAAAGACAACTGATAACCTGTCTCTAGGTAGGGCTGTCCAGGCCAAACTGTGAGACGTGCCAGCAGATATCTGCTGAATGGCCACTCCATCTAAACCAATCACCTTCTTGGGTTTGGTAATGGGACCAGTTGAAGTACCTTGTCCACACTGGCCCATTGAGTTATTACCCCACGCATAAACTTCATTATCTACAACATAAATCAACATCTTCTGTCAAAATAATCACTTGAAACAATCTGTCACAACATTGGTCGAGTCAGCCCAGGAACACCCCATGCACTCCACTAGCAACAAAGCTGACATGTGTCTGTACCACAACGCAGATTTCACACAAGTCCCAAAAGCAGCTGCAGAGAACCAAATTAAACAAATGAGATAAACATATTAAACTTGGTGACTTATTAAAAATGTTCCAATATTACAAACTTGTGAGTGACAAAAGTATGTGAGCCTCTAGTACTAGGAGTTAATTTGAAAGTGAAATTAGGGTCAGGGGTTTTCAGTCAATGGGTTTAACTGGGTTCTCTTGTTGGACTTGTGTGAAAATCTGAAGATCTTTCACATCATACTTATGTGGAAATATTATGAGCAAATTTTAAAGGGGTCATAAACTTTCTAGCAGTACCGTATGCATGGCTGAATGAGTAGTTAAGAAAATCAAAAATGCTTTGAACAAATTTTTCAGAGAGACTATAGTAAATAAGTAGAGTGCTTTGGCTGTATATGTTACAGAACAGACTGTATGTAGTAGCTTACCATGTGACAGTGCAAGGCAATGACTGTCGCCTATAGAGATATCTACAACCCGAGTGGTGGCCAGTTCCTCAACAAGCTTTGGCCTTAGAGCAGTGGCCTCAGAGGAGCCACAGCCCAGACAGGCACCACAACCCCATGCATACACCTGGGGATCAAGAACATCGCAAACACAGTTATATTCTTGGCTACCATGCAATTTCCATCAAAAAGCTTCTACAAAGATGAATACACATTGATATGCTCATACCTGTCCGGTGGAGGTAAGGGCTAGTGAAGACTGACTGCCAGCACACACCTTACGGATAAACATGCCCTGCAGAGTCTCCACCACTTTGGGTTTGTACACACGATTAGTGTCGCCATGACCCAGCTTACCTGCCATATATAAATAAACACCGTTACTGGATGATAGTGTATTGTGATTCATTAATGAAAGACAATACAAATGGGTAGGGCTGAATACCAATTACAAAAAATGATACAGTGGTACCTCGATTCTCGTCATTAACTCGTTCCATATGGCTTCGAGAACTGAAAATGACGAGTACAGAGCAAACGTTTCCCAGTATAAGGCATTATGTGCATTAATGGAGTTACAAAGGGGATATGCTCTGACAAATCTATAAGTTAAATGTATCATGAACTGGAGTGTTTGGTAGAGCATTCTATACTGTATCATAGCAGAGATATGGAAAGGATACTATGACAAGTAAGTTATCGTTTAAAACACTTAAATTAACCTCTAGTGTATCCAAAATCATTAACACAAAGCTTATTTTACAATAACATGTTGCAGAAATCTCATGTCATTTAGTGAGTAATGGATTAAAAGTGAAAAGTGAAGGCAAAACACTTACTCTATTGATGAACTACGGGCGCTAGCAGAGCTGCTAAGCTAACTGTGTTCTGGAGCATTCAATTCCTGTTTTGCTTTCGGCTGGCTGTAAAGTAACATTTTTAGGACCAAAGTACACAACTTACTTCAAGAACCAAATTCGATGAGTTCCGAGGTGGTCGAGAACCGAGGTACCACTGTACTTGTATAATCAGAATATTTTTAGTCAATACAGAACCATGACTATCACAAGCATTCTGCTAAATTAAGGAAAAAAGTTTCTGGGTTGGTTTTTCGCACATGCAGAACGACCCACCACGGAGCACAGCCAAGCACAACTCACCGTTGTCACCGCCGCCGAAGGACCAGACAGTCCGGCCATCTTTCGACAGAGCGATTGTGTGGGAACTCCCACAGGAGACCTCTCCTACATTACTGATGTCTTTCACAAGCGTGGGAATGTTTCTACTGTTGCTGTCACCATGGCCTACAGGACAACATGTCACAAACACTGTAAACTATGAAAGCCAAAGCAGCAATACAAGAAGTACCAACCATGTTTTAACTACAGCTAAAGGCACATGAGAGTTTTGCAGATTTCTGTAAAAAGACTTTTTTATATGTGCGCACTGACTCACCACCACACTTTGAACCATTACTACAGACTTATCTGACTAGATGAATTAGTTTAACTCTTACATACATCATCTAAGCCACCCAAGGAGGATGGGTCTCTTTTTGAGTCTTGGTCCTCCCAAGGTTTCTTCCTTATAATGTTTAGTGAGTTTTTCCTTTTCCTAGGCTTCCTCAGTTTGGGAATGGCCCTGGATATCAGAAGATAAGCTAAAACTGTAAAGCTGCTTTGAGACAATGCTCCATCGTAAAAAGCGCTGTACAAATAATTCTGAAATAAAATCTGACTTGTTTCTTTACTGTGAAGAAAGGTAAAGTGCACTACCAAATATCCTTAATTATTAAATATTTTATCCTTAAAACAATCTTATATATAACATTGGCGAGATGTCCTACTGAAATTCATATAGAACATCAGAATGGGGAAGAAAGGTGACTTTAGTGACTTTAAACGTGGCATGGTTGTCGGTGCTAGGCGGGCTGTCCAGAGAATTTCAGAAATGGCTGATCTACTGGGATTTTCATGTCCTTCATCAGTGCTCACATTGCCTACAGGATGCTACTGGATATTTTTGGCTGGAGGACTCGTGCAGTGACACTGAGGTGTTTTAAATACTCCAGCAGCACTGCTCTGTCTGATCCACTCATACCAGTACGACACATACTAACACACCACCCAAACATCAGCAGAGCTGAAATGATCCACCACCCAAATACACTATATGAACAATAAAATGACATTACATTACATAAGCTTTGATGACAACCCATTCTAAATCATAACAAATATTTTTATGATAAGCAAACGTGGTAATATTTTAAGCTATAGTCTGAAGTTTACTGACTCAGCAATATCCATCATGGGAAGCACCGACTCCGCAATAAAGGATACACTCTCAAGCATGAACCAAAAGATTTGCGGTAAAGAAGCCTGAAGTTAAACATTTCTGAGCTCCCAAAAATAAATGAATGGTTTGTGAAACATTTTTCTGAAGTCTGTAAATTTACCCAGTCTTCCAAAGTCTCCCTCTCCCCAAGTGTACAGCTCCCCATCCTCGCTAACAGCTGCACTATGCCTGTAACCTGCTGACACAGACACCACCACCTATAAAGACACAAACACATGCACACACACACAGCTTACATTGTGTAAAGTAGCTAGGAACACCTGCATACTTATTTCAGCAAACGTACTGAATGCCATCATTTTCATCTGGTGTTTCGTACCTTTCCTAGCAGGGGCCCCTGTATGAGTTTGGGGTATTTCTGTGTGGAGCTGTTGCCGTGACCCAGTTTGCCATAATCTCCATCACCCCAGCTGAACACCTCCCCTTCGCTGGTGAACGCCAGCGTGTGGCCATCAGACCCCTTGGACGAGGAAACTTTCTTGATGGCACGATGGGGTTCAAAGGTCAGCTTTTTAAGAGTGGACTGGTTGTTGGAGTCACCCAGTCCCAGGCGCCCATAGCTACCCTTTCCACATGCCCGAACAGAGCCATCAGAAGAGATGACAAAAGTGCAGTATTGACCAGCTTCAATCTGAAAATGCAAACAAAACACATCACAGGTTAAGTTACATTTAACTGCATACTATTTACTCTACGTTTAGTTTTCAGCTTCAGTCCCTAATAGAGATGCACCATTTGTGACTTTCTTGGGTGATTTTCCTTTTTTTAAATACATGACAGGCCAATTCCGATTTTCTTTCAGTCTAAGAGTTCTAAATGACAGTATACAGGAACAACTGCTAAAGAAATACTCACTCCATTCAGGTCACACTTTCATGTATTATTCATTAGAAAGCCATGCAGTACTACTGTAAGCCACTGAAAGCACTAAAAGCACAGTTTTACACTGGGCCTGGATGGTACAACACAATTAAAAGCATGCACTATGTAACTGTATTAGCTAGTGAAACACATGCACACATGAAACAGATCACACAGATGCACAAGAACCCCAAAAGAGTTATAAGTGTTATAAAGAGTCAATATCCTGGAGTCTTACCATCTGTGCATCACTGAAGCTGAGCGCCAGTTTAGGTTGGAGGATCTTCTCCTGAGTACCTTCCACTAGTTGATGACTGCTGTTGCTGCCCCATACGTAGACCTCACAAGTCTCAGACACCATGGCTGCTTCACCTGTCTGAATGCTGTCTGGACTTGCACATGTCCTTGAGTAATCTGAAGCCATACGACAGACCTGTGACATCACAAAAATAAAACACATTAGAATTTCAGATCTCTGCTTGTATAAACGCCAACAATCTGTGTACACTTTATACATGGTAGCCTAGCGGTTGAGGTACTGGACTATGGACCAGAAGGTCCAGGGTTCAAATCCCACTTCTGCCAAGCTGCCACTGTTGGGTCCTTGAGCAAGGCCCTTAACCCACAATTGCTTGGATTGTAAGACTGTACCAATTGTAAGTCACTCTGGATAAGGGCGTCTGCTAAATGCTGTACATGTAAATGTATACATTACCTCTTCAAACAGACAGAGTGCTGCCTCATATATGGGGCACAAACCATCTGGTGTGCAGGTTGGCTCCCTCCATTGACTCCGGTCCACAGAAGAACCCTGTAAAACAACCATATACCATTTATGATTGGTATGAATTCAGACTAGAGATGCACGTTTAGATTTTACCTGACAGACAGCCGATGCTTGTTAACCACACAGTTTGTTTAATTAACGTCGTAATCAGCATCATTGGCCAGTTCACCAACACACACACAGGGTTACATCTATATGCCGCCCAACCAACCAGCAACTGTTAACTTTAAAAAAAAAATTGACTAAAAATGGATGAGTCTGTGACCAATTGAAAAACACAACAAATCTTTTTCCATAAGAAATTATGGGTGTAACGATACACTGCTGATGATTCGATGCACGAAGTTCACGATTCGACGAAAGAAATTCTGTCCTTTATTTCTCTGCATTCCTTTCTCCTTTTTTATTTCTGTAGTGTAAACAATAAAAACGATGCACAATTTCTCATACTTCTTTTAAACAATAAAACTTTAGTCCATTTCATCTAAAAGAACTGACCAGAAACATTAGGTTTAAAATTATAAACAAAATGCCATCAGTGCAATACTAATATTTAACTGCAAATTCTTTGTGTATTTGTGTAACTGTCTTATATTGTTTTTTGGATCAAAGAAAGAGAAGCTATGTTTTATGTCACAGTGCAACATATTTCCTGTATCTACAAGCAAAGTTGCAAAAATGCAATTCTTGACGTCGTCCCTTCCCTTCCCCTGCGGTGCGTCTGACAAAGAAACTGATCCGCAGCAGTTGGTTAATCTGCACATGGTTCTCACACTACATATCACACATCCGACACCCATAATTCACCTGAGTAGAAAGAACCTGCTCATCACCATGATCTCGAAGCTTAAATGGAGTGCAGCACCAGCCAAATGTTCCTCCTCACCCAGTCGGTTCACGCTGATAGCGCTTCATGAGATACTCACCTGGAATGGTTTTCAATTACCAGGTGTATCTTGTCAAGAAATTGTTTGAGGAATGTCTTGCCTTCTTGATGGTTTGGGACCATCAGTTGTATTGTGCAGAGGTCGGGCTGGTACACAGTACCAGTATTCCCAGTACACAGTGATTAGCCCTATTCAACTACTGCTCTAATCCATATCATGGCAAGAAACAATAAGTAAAGAGAAACAATAGACCATCAATACTTTAAAGACATGAAGGTCAGTCAATCTGGGAAATTTCAAGAACTTTGAATGTATCCTCAAGTGCCGTCATGAAACTATGAAACACTATGATTAAACTGGCTCTCCTGATGACCACCCCAAGAAAAGGAAGACTAAGCTACCTCTGTTGCAGAGGATAAGTTCATTAGATAATTCATGGTTCCCAAAAAGAAACATGAACGAGGAGACGTTATGGTGTGGGGTGTTTGCTGGTGACATTGTTGGTGATTTATTCAAAGTTCAAGGTACACTTAACCAGCACATTCAAAGTCACTAAATCATTTTTCGCCCACATTTTGTTGCTCAGAAGGTCACTTAAGAACTTCAGAAGGTCGTCTTGAGCATGTCTACATGATTAAATACATCGAGTTCCTGACATGGGATTGGCTGATTAAATATTTGCATTAATGGAAGGGGTGTCTGGGCTGTGTGCCACATAAGTGTACCACAGCACTGACCACCAGAGACAACAGGAAACAGGTATGTAGGTGTATCCAACAAAGGAGGTAAAGTAGGGGCTAAACGAATCAGAAGTGCAGGGGCTAAAAAACAATCTATGGTGTCCACATAAAGACTCGACAGAGAAGAACACACAGTGTCAAAGCTTCCACCAAACTTATTAAAGGCTGACAATGTGAGTCTTAGACTGTATAATTACAATGATAAACCAGGAGGGTCCAAGACAGAAGCAAAATGAACATCCCATCTGAACAGAAAGACAATTACTTACAGCAATGTCAATGCAGAACACTACAGTGATGCTTGGAAGTTTGTGAAACCTTAAGAATTTTCTATATTTTTGCATAAATATAAATCAGATTTTCACACAAGTCCTAAAAGTAGATAAAGAGAACCCAGTTAAACAAATGAGACAAAAATATTATGCTTGATACTTTTATCTATTGAGGAAAATTGTCCAATATTACATATTGAGTGGCAAAAATCTGAGAACCTTTAGGATAACCAGTTAATGTGAAGGTGAAATTAGAGTCAGGTGTTTCCAATCAATGGGATGACAATCAGGTGTGAGTGGGCACCCTGTTTTATTTAAAGAACAGGGATCTATCAAAGTCTGCTCTTCACACGTTTGTGGAAGTGTATCATGGTACGAACAAAGGAGATTTCTAAGGAGCTCAGAAAGAGAGTTGTTGATGTTCATCAGGCTGGAAAAGGTTACAAAACCATCTCTAAAGAGTTTGGACCATTGTTACCCTCCCCAGGAGTGGTTGACCAACAAAGACCACTCTAAAAGTAAGGCATGTAATAACTGGTAATGTTACAAAGGACCCCAGGGTAACTAAGCAACCAAAGGCCTCTCTCACATTGGCTAATGTTAATGTTCATGAGTCCACCATCAGAAGAACACTGAACAACAATGGTGTGCATGGCAGGGTTGCAAGGAGAAAGCCGCTGCTCTCCAAAAAGAACATTGCTGCTCGTCTGCAGTTTGCTAAAGATCATGTGGACAAGTCAGAAGGTTATTGGAAGAATGTTTTGTGGATGGATGAGACCAAAAGCGTTATGTTTGGAGAAAGGAAAACACTGCATTCCAGCATAAGAACCTTATCCCATCTGTGAAACATGGTG
>JAJAGP010000084.1:85034-242481 GCA_025084515.1 Ancistrus triradiatus
GCCTGGCACTGCAGGATCTGAGTCCCTCTCAGCGTAGTGTGTTACTGATGGTACCCTTTGTTACTTTGGTCCCAGCTCTCTGCAGGTCATTCATCAGGTCCCTCCGTGTAGTTCTGGGATTTTTGCTCACCGTTCTCATGATCATTTTGACCCCATGGGATGAGATCTTGCTTGGGGCCCCAGATCGAGGGAGATTATCAATGGTCTTGTACGTCTTCCATTTTCTTACAATTGCTCCCACAGTTGATTTATTCACACCAACATGCTTGCCTGTTGTAGATTCACTGTTCCCAGCCTGGTGCAGGTCTATAATTTTCTTCCTGGTGTCCTTCGACAGCTCTTTGATCTTGGCCATGGTTGAGTTTGAAGTCTGACTGTTTGAGGCTGTGGACAGGTGTCTTATACAGATAACGAGGTCAAACAGGTGCCATTACTACAAGTAACGAGTGGAGGACAAAAGAGCTTCTTGAAGTTACAGGACTGTGAGAGCCAAAAATCTTGCTTATTTGTGGATGACCAAATACTTATTTTCCAAAATGATTTACAATTAAATTTATTTAAAATCCTATAATGTGATTTCCTGGATTTTTTTTCTCATTTTGTCTCTCATAGTTGAAGTGTACCTATGATGAAAATGACAGACCTCTCTCATCTTTCTAAGTAGGAGAACTTGCACAATCAGTGGCTGACTAAATTTGTTGCCCTACTGTATATATATATATATATATATATATATATATATATATATATAACTTTGTGTAATGATATAACTTTGTGTCTGTCATTAGAAACCATTATTAGAGGTATACCTAATAAAGTCACAACCAGTGGCTGACTAATTTTTTGCTCCACTGTATATCACACCCACCGCATGTGTCCTAGGAAACATGCATGGGACAGATGCTATATATATATATATATATATATATATATATATATATATATATATATATTGCAATATTACCAGAATTTCAAACAAGTCCCAAAAATAATCCAGATACATTCATTGAGAAATATTGCCCAATATTGAATGTCTGTGAGCGGCACAAGTATCTGAACCATTGCTTTCAGGATCTGGTGTGAGCCCCTTGTGTTGCAATAACTGCAACTAAATATTTCCAGAAATGTTTCATCAGTCCTGCACATCAGCTGGGAGGAATTTTAGCCAATTCACCAGTACAGAACAGCTTCAACTCTGGGATGTTGGTGGGTTTCTTTGCACATTCTCTGCTCACTTCAGATCTGTCCACAACATTTCTGTTGGATTAAGGTCAGGACTTGGCCGTTCCAAAACACTAACTTTATTCTTCTTTAACCATTCTTTGGTAGAAGGACTTGTGTTCTTCAGGACATTGGCATGCTGCATGAGTCATTTTCTTTTGAGAGTTCATGGCCAGACCTGACATTTTTCTTTAGAATTTTCTGATACAATTCAGAATCATTGTTCCTTGAATTATGGCAAGCCATTCTGACCCAGACACAGCAAATCATGCCCATATAATTCCACCATCACCTTGTTTCACAGATGGGATAAGGTTCTGCATTGTCTGTTCTCCAGACACCACGCCTCTCATTTAAAACTTTATCTTACTCCCATCTGTCTACAAAACTTTTTCCAATAGGCTTCTGGCTTGTCCCCAAATTTCAGATGAGCAGCAATGTACATTTTGGAGAGCAGTGGGTTTCTCCTTGCAACCCTGCCAGGTACCAGTTTTGTTCAGCGTTCTCCTGATGGTGGATTCAAATGTTAACATTAACCAATTGCAAGAGAGGCCTTTAGTTGCACCCTGGGTTCCTTTGTGACCGCATGGACTATTACAAACTTTGCTCTTAGATCTTTGATAGTGGATAACTCCTGGGGAGAGTAACAATGGTTTTGAATTACCTCAATTTGCACATAATCTGTTTGATTGATTGAGTCTAAACTTTAGAGATGGTTTTGTTACCTTTCCCAGCCTGATGAGCACTGACAGGTCTCTGTTTCTGTGGTCCACAGTAATTTCCTTTCCTTTGGCAGATTCCTGTTCTTTTGTTCTTTTGGAAAACACTTGACTCCAATTTCATCGTCATCTCAACTGCTCACACTGAGGCTTCACATACTGCCACACACATATATTAAGCAATATTGGATCATTTGTTTCTCAATAAATAAATGACCAAGTGTAATAATTTTTTATCATTTGTTTAACTGAGTCGACTATCTAGTTTTAGGTCTATAAAAAAAGATGATGTTTTAGGTCAAAATTAATGCAGAGATGTAGACAAATCTAAAAGATTCACAAACTTTCCAGCACCAGTGTACAGGTTGTATCTTAGAATGTCAGAACTTTTTTTAATGATGACATTTGGGAAAATGAGCTCACCGTTTCAGACAGTATTCGACAGGATGACAAACAAGTTATTATGTTTGGCAGACAAGAAACATATTCAGTATCTTGTAAATCTGCCACTGAAGCCCTCCAATGCCACCAACAGCCCAATTTTGACCTTACATCTGCTCAGATTTAATATCAGTTATTAAATATGCAGTGTGCATGCAGTATTAATTAAGCCTTATTCCAGTGTGTGCCACTTAATGTTCTAAATCTCATGAAATATCATCTATCGAGCATAAATCAAAAAGTAAGTTAAAAGAATATTGTTGTTTAATTGAAACATGGACATGCTTATTCATCAGAATGCTCTATTGACATTGGCTAACAACTTTTTTTTTTTTTTTTTTACATGGAATACTAAACAGCATGCAACTACAGCTTTTTGCAACTACTGAGGAAGACATTATGGAAAACCTTAGTTTAAAAAAATACAATATGTCTACAAACATGGCTGGAAAAAAGTTTGGTTTTATTTTAATAAAGAGACTGAGGAATAATTATTTATGGTTATTATACCATTGAGAAAGCAATGGTATATCTAATCTAATGGTGGCCTAAGACTTTTGCACAGCACTGTAGAAGCAGGTGAATGAAGATTTAGGAGAGAGTTGTGGAAGCTAGGCTCAGACAGGAGGTGACAGTGTGAACAACAGTATGGTTTCATGCCAAGGAAGAGCACCATGGATGCGATTTTTGCTTTGAGACTGCTGATGGAGAAGTATAGAGATGGTCAGAGAGAGCTACACTGCATCTTTGTGGATTTGGAGAAAGCTTATGACAGGGTGCCAAGGGAGGAACTGTGGTGGTGTATGAGGAAGTCTCGAGTGGCTGAAAAGTACGTTAGATTAGTGCAGGACATGTATGAGAACAGCGTGACAGCGGTGAGATGTGCTGTAGGAGTGACAGATATCTTCAAAGTAGAGGTGGGACTGCACCAAGGATCGGCCCCGAGTCCCTTCTTATTTGCTCTGGTGATGGACAGACTAACAGATGAGGTCAGACAGGAATCGCCGTGGACTATGATGTTTGCAGACGACATTGTGATCTGTAGTTGAGAACAGGGGAACAGGTAGAAGAGAACTTGGAGAGGTGGAGGTATAATCTGGAAAGGAGAGGAATGAAAGTCAACTGTAGTAAGACAGAATACATGTGTGTAAATGAAAAGGAGTCAGGTGGAACAGTCAGGCTACAGGGATCAGTGGTCACAAAGGTCCAGGAGTTCAGGTACTTGGGATCAACTGTCCAAGGAAATGGGGAGTGTGGAAAGAAGGTGAAGAAGAGAGTACAGGCAGGATGGAGTGGGTGGAGAAGAGTGTCAGGAGTGCTGTGTGACAAAAGAGTCACAGCAAAAGTGAAAGGAAAGATTTATAAGAGAGTAGTGAGACCAGCCTTGTTGTATGGGTTGGAGACAGTGGCACTGACAGAGACAGGAAGCAGAGCTGGAGGTGGCAGAACTTAAGGTGTTGAGGTTCTCTTTAAGAGTGTCTAGGGTGGACAGGATTAGGAATGAGATCATCAGAGGGACAGCACAGGTTGGAAAATTGGGAGACAAAATTCGAGAGGGAAGACTGAGATGGTTTGGACATGTGCAGAGGGTGATAGTGGATATATTGGTAGGAGGATGTTGGCGATGGAGCTGCCAGGCAAGAGACGGAGAGGAAGACCAAAGAGGAGTTATTTGGTTGTGGTGAATGAAGATATGCAGGGAGCTGGGGTGAGAGTAGAGGATGTGGAGGACAGGGTGGTGACCCCTGATAAAGGGAGAAGCCGAAAAAAGAAGAAGACTGTAGAAGCAGCTCTTTAAATCAGTGGTTTACATCCCTGCTTGTATTTGGAAAGGCCAAGTCCAGAGATAATCAGAACATTTCAATGGAAAGACCAGAAACATACCATGAACTCTCATTCACAAACCCCCCAGCATTCAAAGTGATAGAACTGCAAATTGAGTGAAAATGACACATCAGTGAGTTCAGACGTGTTTCATGACAAATGTTTTAGAAGGTCCAGAAATACAGACACAGTGAAAGAGACAAGTTGAAATGTAAAATATTAAACTATGGGCTCAAATAATGATAGCCATTAATCATTATTTGGTGGTAAAGATGATTCTTTGTAGTTGTGCATAATTACATGTTTTTGGTTTTCTCAGAATATTTTTCCCCAAACCCAAAAAACCCACTCCAACGCAGCAAACTGATTAATGCAACATGTTTACTGCAGAAATTAATGGAAAAACAATGAATGCTTGAATTTGAGCTGATGGAACCCTCTTCTCATCTGTCCTCTTAACTCATTTTCTGATCACTGCCTTTTCTTGGGATGTACAGTGAAATTTATTTAGTGTCTCCAAATGCTTCAGTGTCCCTTATTCTTCCATTCCTATTCCTGTCTTCACATTTATGTCTGCCGCTTTACTAAAGATACTCATCATGAATTGCAAACGTTATACAGTGGTACCTCGGTACTCATTGCTAATTCATTCCAGAAGGCTCTTTAAGTGCTGAAAATAATGAGTACTGAGCAAATTTTTCCCATTAGTAATAATGTAAGTTGAATTAATCTGTTGAATTAATCTGTTCGAGACCCCCAGAAAATCCACATTGTATGAGGCGTTACAGTGGTTCTTCAATTCTCATTGTTAATTCATTCAAGAACGGAAAATGACAAATACCAAGCAAATATTTCTCATGAAGAATACTGTAAATTGAATTAATCAGTTCCAGATCTCCAGAACATCCACACTGAATAAGGCATTATATATATATTATTGGAGTTCCTTGATTTACAATGGGGATATGTTTCGACAAATCCATCACAAGTTAAATGTATCATGAATTCATGAGTTTAATATAGTCTATGCTGCATCATAGCGGAGCTGGGATTATTGTTTAAAACACTTATACATTAACCTACAGTTGGCCAGTAATGGACTGAAAGTGAAAAGTAAAAAAAAAAAAAATAATAAATAAATAAAAAAAAAAAAAGTGCAGGGGTAGCCTAGCGGTTAAGGTACTGGACTCTGGACCAGAAGGTCCAGGGTTCAAATCCCACCTCTGCCAAGCTGCCACTGTTGGGTCCTTGAGCAAGGCCCTTAACCCACAATTGCTTGGATTGTAAGACTGTATCAATTGTAAGTCGCTCTGGATAAGGGCGTCTGCTAAATGCTGTAAATGTAAAATGCTTACTCTATTGGTGAATTCAGGGTGCTAGCTGCTAATGCTAACTGCTCAGCCTGAAAGTGCTGCCTTTGATTTCTTTTTGGTTGGCTGTAATCAAACATTTAAAGGACCCATATAATACTGCAATAATGCATTAATGGAATTGTGCTGTACAGGTGCTCCCCAATTTACGATGGGGATACATTCTGACAAATCCATAATAAGTTAAATGCATCATGAACTGAGAGTTTAGTTTATCGTCTATGCTGTGTATATACAGTCGTATGAAAAAGTTTGGGCACCCCTGATAATTTTCATGATTTTTCTTTATAAATCATTGGTTGTCCAGCTCAGCAATTTCAGGTAAATATATCATATAGCAGATGAACACCGTGATATTTGAGAAGTGAAATTAAGTTTATAGGTTTTACAGAAAGTGTGCAGTAATTATTCAAACAAAATTAGGCAGGTGGTCATAAATTTGGGCCACCCTTGTCATTTTGAATACCTTTAGCACTAGATTATTGAAACAGACAAAATTTGTTTTGTAAGCTCATTTGACCCTTGATCTACATACACAAGTGAATCAACTATGAGAAAGTGTTTAAGTGTGGCCAAGTTGGAAGTTTTTTCTCCTCCTCTTTGGCATCTTCTCTGAAGAGTGGGCAACATGGGAGCCTCAAAACAACTTCAAATGGCCTGAAAACAAAGGTTGTTCAACATCATGGTTCAGGGAAAGGGAAAAGCTCTCTCAGAGATTTCAGCTGTCAGTTTCCACTGTGAGGAACATAGTGACGCAATGGAAGACCACAGACACAGTTCTAGTTAAGGAACTCCCGAAGTGGCAGACCAAGAAGAATCTCAGATAGGCAGAGGCGAAGGATGGTGAGAACAGTCATAGTCAAGCCACAGACCACCTTCAAAGACCTACAACCTCATCTTGCTGCAGATGGTGTCACTAATCATCGTTCAACTATACAGCACACTTTGCACAAGGAGAGGCTGTATGGGAGAGTAATGCAGAAGAAGCCTTTTCTGCAGACACGCCACAGTCACTTGAGGTGTGCTACAGCACATTTGGACAATCCAGCTTCATTTTGGAATAAAGTGCTGTGTACTGATGAAACTAAAATTGAGTTATTTGGACATAACAAGGAGCGGCACACATCCCAAGACAAACATTTGCTACCCACAGTAAAATTTGGTAGCGGTTCCATCAGGCTGCGGGACTGTGTGGCCAGTGCAGGTACTAGGAATCTTGTTAAAGTTGAGGATCGCATATTCCAGTTAATATCTCCAGATTCTTGAGAACAATGTTCAAGAATCAGTGACAAAGTTGCACCGAGGCCAACGACCCAAAACCCTGCTCAAAATCTACTAAGGCATTCATGCAGAGGAACCAGTACAACATTCTGGAATGGCCATCTCAGTCCCTAGACAAATGTGAGCTGTCCATGCTCGGAAACCATCAAACCTGACTGAACTGGAGATGTTTCTAAAGAAGAATGGTCCAAAGCACCTTCAACCAGAATCCAGACTGGAAGCTGTAGGAAGCGTTTAGCGGCTGTTATTTCTACAAAAGGATGATCTTAACTAATATTGATGTAATTTTTTTGTTTGGGTGCCCAAATTTATGCACCTGCCTAATTTTGTTTGAATAATTACTGCACACTTTCTGTAAATCCTATAAACTTCATTTCACTTCTCAAATATCACTGTGTTCATCTGCTATATGATATATTTAACTCAAGTTGCTGATCTGAACAACCAATGATTTATAAACTAAAATCATGAAAATTATCAGGGGTGCCCAAACTTTTTCATACGACTGTGTATATATATATATATATCTCAATCATATCATAGCAGAGCCTTTCCTCAAACATGCTTAAAACATTTACAGTGGTGCTTGAAAGTTTGTGAACCCTTTAGAATTTTCTATATTTCTGCATAGATATGATCCAAAACATCATCAGATTTTCACACAAGTCCTAACAGTAGATAAAGAGAACCCAGCGAAACAAAGGAGACAAAAATATTATACTTGGTCATTTATTTGAGGAAGATGATCTAATATTACATATTAGTGAGTGGCAAAAGTATGTGAACCTCTAGGATTAGCAGTCAATTTAAAGGTGACATTAGAGTCAGGTGTTTTCAATCAATGCATTCCACTGCATTCCAGCAAAAGAACCTTATCTCATCTGTGAAACATGGTGGTAGAAGTATCATGGCTTGGGCCAGTTTTGCTGCATCTGGGCCAGGACGGCTTGCCATCATTGATGGAACAATGAATTCTGAATTATATCAGAGAATTCTAAAGGAAAATGTCAGGACATCTGTCCATGAACTGAATCTCAAGAGAAGGTGGGTCATGCAGCAAGACAACGACCCTAAACACACAAGTCGTTCCACCAATGAATGGTTAAAGAAGAATAAAAGTTAATGTTTTGCAATGGCCAAGTCAAAGTCCTGACCTTAATCCAATGGAAATGTTGTGGAAGGACCTGAAGTGAGCAGCTAATGTGAGGAAACCCACCAACATCCCAGAACTGAAGCTGTTCTGTATGGAGGAATGGGCTAAAATTCCTCCAAGCCGGTGTGCAGGACTGATCAACAGTTACAGGAAACGTTTAGCTGCAGTTATTGCTGCACAGGGGGGTCACACCAGATACTGAAAGCAAAGGTTCACATACTTTTGACGCTCACTAATATGTAATATTGAATCATTTTCCTCAATAAATAAATGACCAAGTATAATATTTGTCTCATTTGTTTAATTGGGTTTTCTTGATCTACTTTTAGGACTACTGATGATGTTTTAGGTCATAAAGTGAAAAACAAAAACTCGCTTAGTCTGGCTCATTAGCCCAGATGCCCAGCTTATACGGGAGAGTATCATACTGTGCAGTGGTTCTTACTGTTTTCCTTTTAGCTGGCTGTTATCACTAACCTTAGTATCCATTTGCACTACGTAAAAATAAAGAAAAACATGAGAAACACAAGAAACACATTGGATATCTGCACTGAGAGAAAGCTATTGTGTGAGTACCACATGATCCTGTGTTTTGGCTAGAACTAGTTGCATGTCTTGACTCACATACAAGTTTAACAAGTGTGCCAATTGACAAACAATCGATGAGTGCTGAGACGAATTTCTTTAGTCAATAATGCGTCAAGATCCAAATTCGACACGTGATCCAATATGGTAGAGTGTCGAGGTACGACTAATTTTTAAAACATCCTAAACATCCTGACAAACCACATTAGCACTGTCAAATGATGAAGACTTAACAAGCTCTTGCTTTAACCAAGGGTCATTTTTTTTAATCAGACATCCTGACTACAACTGTACTCTTCTGCATCTGGGAAGTGTTTCGAAGAGTGATGCTCAGGCCTCTGTGCTCTAATTGAGTAATAATCCATACACGATTTAATAATGCGTTGCCTTTCATGTTTATGTTTATTGTTTATGGTTTTTCTGGGAAGGAAGTCACCCTGCAGAAATGTTTTGTGCAACTTGTGCAGATGGGGTCTGTGGTATTGCATTGATTACTCTAGCATTGATTGTTAGCAGTGATTACAGACGTATTCCGTACACAGTGACCTGCTTCTCAACTCAGAAGCAAACTCCAACTGTGTGCGTGTGCGTTTGGTTGGTTGCTTGAATAGGTCTGTGCAGTGTTTTAAATATCTAATAATGACTCACTCTGCTCTTTTTATGCCAACAACGTACACTCCATTTCTATTTCACTTTTTCTCTCCAATCCTACTCTAGTCTTGCTTGAGGCTATGCTTGCCAAACTCCTTGTAGGTTTTATCAGATCAGAGATAGAGACTTTAATAACTTGCAGCTACTGTTGACAAAATGCAGATATTATATTGTGCTATAAATCCCTCGCATGTTCTGATATAAATTCTTTACTAGACAGTTTTCATGATTCAAGCCAAGGAAAGAGCACAGCCTTATATACTCACTGATCACTTTATACCTCTAATAATAGTTTCTAATGACAGACACAAAGTTATATATATACACAGTAGGGCAACAAATTTAGTCAGCCACTGATTGTGCAAGTTCTCCTACTTAGAAAGATGTGAGAGGTCTGTATTTTTCCATCATAGGTACACTTCAACTATGAGAGACAAAATGAGAAAAGAAATCCAAGAAATCACATTATAGGATTTTTAAAGAATTCAATTGTAAATCATGGTGGAAAATAAGTATTTGGTCATCCACAAACAAGCAAGATTTCTTTCTCTCACAGCTTCTTTAAGAAACTCTTCTGTCCTCCACTCATTACCTGTATTAATGGCACCTGTTTGACCTTGTTATGTGTATAAAAGACACCTGTCCACAGCCTCAAACAGTCAGACTCCAAACTCAACCATGGCCAAGACCAAAGAGCTGTCGAAGGACACCAGGAATATAAATTTGTAGACCTGCACCAAGGCTGGGAAAAAAATGAATCTACAATAGGCAGCAGGTTGGTGTGAATAAATCAACTGTGGGAGCAATTGTAACAAATGGAAGACATACAAGACCATTGATAATCGGCCCTCGATATGGGGCCCCCATGCAAGATCCCGTGGGGTCCAAAAATGATCATGAGAACGGTGAGCAAAAAATCCCAGAAACTACACGGAGGGACCTGATGAATGGACCTGCAGAGAGCTGGCCAAAGTAACAAAGGCTACCATCACAGTAACACACTACGCCGAGAGGGACTCAGATCCTGCAGTGCCAGGCGTGTCCCCCTGCTTAAGCCAGTACATGTCCAGGCCCGTCTGAAGTTTGCCAGAGAGCATACAGATGATCCAGAAGAAGATTGGGACAATATCATGTGGTCAGATGAAACCAAAACAGAACTTTTTGGTAAAAACTCAACTCGCCGTGTTTGGAGGAAGCAGAATTCTAAGTTGCGCCATACCTACTGTGAAGCATGGGGGTGGAAATATCATGCTTTGGGGCTGTTTTTCTGCAAGGGGGACAGGACGACTGATCCGTGTTAAGGGAAGAATGAACAGGGCCATGTACCGTCAGATTTTAAGCCAAAACCTCCTTCCATCAGTGAGAGCATTGAAAATTGAACGTGGCTGGGTCTTCCAGCATGACAATGATCCCAAACACACCGCTCGGGCAATGAAGGAGTGGCTCCGTAAAAAGCATTTCAAGGTCCTGGAGTGGCCTAGCCAGTCTCCAGACCTCAACCCCATAGAGAGTTTGTGGAGGGAGTTGAAAGTCCGTGTTGCCCAGCGACAGCCCCAAATATCACTGCTCTAGAGGAGATCTGCATGGAGGAATGGGCCAAAATACCAGCTACAGTGTGTGCAAACCTAGTGAAGACTTACAGGAAACGTTTGACCTCTGTCATTGCCAACAAAGGTTATGTTACAAAGTATTGAGTTGAACGTTTGTTCATATGGTCAATTTAGAGTTATACATTAACCTAATGCATGTCTTTGGGAAGAAACTGGAGTACCTGGAGTAAACCCACACAGACATGGTGAGGTCAAAACACACACTAGCACAGCACCACCACATCAGTGTCACTGCAGTGCTGAGAATGTTCCACCACCCAAATAGTACCTGAACTGTGGTGGTCCTGTGGGGGTTCTGACCATTAGAGAGCAGAGTAAAGAGGACTAACAAAACATATTGAAAAAACAGATGGACTACAGTCTGTAATCGTACAACAAAAAATGCATGTATGTGGAAGGTGGAACTGATAAAATGGACTACGAGTGTCGAAATAAGGAGGTGTAGGTACAGCCTATTGAAATGTATGGTATTAACTTTAAATGTTATTAATATTAAATGTATTATTTAATATTAAATATATGTATTAACAGCCATTTGAAAGGCTGGTTGGCAAAACCAGAATGATTCTAAATGTCTCATTTGCTTACTGTGACACAGTTTTCTCCAGTTTCCATTCAGAATCTCCCATTCCCAGCTGACCATGGCCACTTTTCAAACTGATACAGACAGCAAGATCTGCATATGGAAATGGTATTAATCTCCAGTCAGGTATTATGTCTTTCATAATTGACAACACATGAGAAATTTTTCATTCAGAGTAAAACATTTATGGAAATCCCTGACCAGGAAAACTGGTTGAACATCCAAATAAGTGCAATAAATTTTCCTAGTACCATGATTACCCTCCTGGTTAAAGCTCTTCAGCAGAAAGTGTTCACGTCCAGTCACCCACCACCACTAAACCTGCTTTACACGACTTAAACACACAGATCCACATACTTCACCTTCCAAAGGGTTGATGATAAATTGTGGGTTTCTATAAACAGTTTTACCACAAACCTAAGCACACAGCAGCAGAATTTTAGAGTCCCAGAGTGAAAGCCCAAAGACAAACACTTTTTAAACTTTCTAAAATACAGATTCTGCACAAGTGTCAAAATTTGACATCCTTTCCCTCTGTCTAGGTGTGTGTATGTACGTACATGTAGTAAAGGGTGGTAGGTATCATGATAAATAGGTCTATATAAGTTCACATTTAGCAGTAGAAAGTCAGATTTTTATCATGCAAAAACCCATAAGGTGTGCAGATGGGTGGTAATGCACCATTTACACTGAACTACAAGATATATACTTTATTTATCTTCACTGGCAACAGTTAATGACGGTAGACACACAATTACATTATTAAATGACTTTCAACATTTAAAGCTACCATGCACCTTTACATTGTTTTCATTTGCTACAGTAACAGAACATTGACATCATTTAATGATATTACCTCACTTTCTACCTGCTGTCACGCTTGCAGACAGGGACATGGATGGACACTGACTTAAGTGCAAGTGTGGGTGATTAAGCAAAATGGTGGATACATAGGCAAGACACAGACAAGATTGGGACTGAGCCAGAGGCCAACAGGCTAGGCTAACATGAGCAGAGACAGACTAACAGGTTCGCGTCACACTGGTTGCAGTCCTTGTAATGTTGCCACACCTCATAAAGTCTATATAATGTCTTTAGAAAATAAATTAATTATATTATATACATGTATGATAATTACATAACATGTCTAGACCAGTGAATTATAATTACATTGCACATGGTAATTGTGTAATAATAGTTAGAATAATAAATAAACAGGGTGTGTTTTTATAGCTGGGAGTCTGTGATTTGGCATGTTCACTCACTGTCCCTCAGACTGTGACAGGCATGAACAGCAATGAGCTAGCAGCTTGGGTCAAAGGAGATGGTTTAGAGGCTAACAGGCTAGCTTAAAACAATCAGACAGAGGTTATAGGCTAACACAAACAGACAAAGGGCTAGGATGCACAGATATACGGGGCAAGATGACAATACCCTAACACCCAACACCTGAACACGCGATTTATTGTGTCACCATGCGACTACTAGTTCCAGTCAATCCTTGTAATGTCACCACACTTCAGAACTCAAACAGTCAGAGGCTAACAGGTTAGGCTAACACATACAGACAGAGGCTAACAGTCCGGACTAACAGAAGCAGACAGAGGCTAACATACTAGGCTAACATGAACTGACAGAGGATGACAGGCTAGGCTAACAAAAGCAAACAAGCTAACAGGCCAGGCTAACAAATACAAACAGAGGCTAACAGGCTATGCACAAGCTAAGCACAACTGGCTGTAATTAAGCAGTCAGCTGTGAAAAGAGAGAAGTATCAGAAGAGATACACAGGAATGCACAGAACTACACACTAACACAGGAACACCTGAACACACTGTCCATTGTATCAATATGTGATCTCAGTCCTAGTTATGGCACCACTCCTCTTAAAGGCCATATATCCCTGACACCGCTGCTTCTTCTGGAAGCACTGAGCTAGCAGCTTGGGTCAAAGGGGATGGCTGAGAGGCTAACAGACTAGGCTAGCACAAACAGACAGAGATGAACAGGCTAGGCTAGCATGAAGAGTTAGAGTATTACAGGTTAGGCTAACACATACAGACAGAGCTTAACAGGCTAAGATAACACACAGACAGAGGACTAGGATACACAGAGATATGGGGCAATCTGAGAATACAAGGACACATGAAGCACATGACTATAACCAATAAAACAAACCAAATACTACACAGGACTAAGCTCAACAGAGGAATGCACAGAATTACACACTAACACGGGAATTCCTTAACGCACAATACATGATGCTAATAACAGAGTACACTGCACAAGACAGGGTAAAATACTTGAAACAGGAATAGACAAATCGTACACAGCAGCAAGCGGTGCCAGGAACAGGAACAAACCAACATGCGATAAAACTCAACAAGGTGGTGCAGCTTAAGGAGGGTTTATATAGGGGAAGCACAACTGGCTGTAATTAAGCAGCCAGCTGTGGAAAGAGAAAAGGGTCAGAAAGGAGCCATGTAGGGTGTTGGATCTTCCAGGCTGTTCCTGGTGCACATCATCCTGACACCTGCCAAAAAAAGAAATCATTGCACATGTTAAATACTGTCAGTAACTGACCAATTAAATGACACTTTCTTTTAACTTTCGAGAATGCAAATCCAAAGTACAAACTGTTGCAATAATAATAATAAATGTCGTGCATTTTCTTAGCTCAGCATTGCTGTACAATCAGCAGAACACAGACAAGGCAAACAAAACACAAAAGTAAACACTGTTTGTTGTATCACCATGCCATAACTGGTTACCGTCCTTGTAATGCTGCTACACCTCTTAAAGTCCATATGTCCCTGATGCCACTGCTTCTCCTGGCACCAGTGAGCTAGCAGCTTGGGTCAAAGAAGATGTCTGAGAGCGAAAACATCAGAGAAGAGCCATACAGAACTGACAAGCCGAAGCAGAGAACAAACACATTTGTCATGAGAGATCAAGCACAACGCTCAGCTCACAGCATGTGCACACATGAAGGCAGTCTGGAGACCAAAAGGGCGAATTACAAACCAGTACAGCTCTCCGCACAAGCTAGAAACTATTAGCTCTTCATCTATTGTACTATATTCTATGTCCCAGTTCCTAGAGAAGAGCAACTCAAGGAAGTTGCTGAAATGAGCAATTTGAAAGTTGAGTTTAACATTTTATATTGTACTCTATAGTGGAATTGGCTTGAGTGTATATATAAGACGCTGAAATGGCCATTGATGCTGATAGCAAAGTTAAACAAGCCAACAAACATGATGTAATGATGTAAACAAGCGACGAAAGGCTTTCAAATGCAGGACATGCCATTGATACGTCTGTGTGTCCTTTATGTGTCTGTGTATCTAAATAGAGCAGAGCTGACTGCTTCTATTCGACTGTTTATTTGTGATGTGTGAGTTTCAGTACAGCCTAACTTCTGGCCCACCCCATGGTTACAAGTGAAAAATGCTGTCATCTGAGGACTTCAGTGATTCCAGCTCGCAATCCCAGAGCATCCTCAGCCAAACTAATGGATCTTCATTGTCCCACATGGTGACTTCTCATAGAGAGTTGATTCAGATTCAACTATTTTGTATTCTATATATCTCAATGTACAATGTGAGTGTTAATGTACAGCAGGCTATTCATGGAAATTTATTTCTTAGATTAAAAACTTTGCTTTTATTGTTTTTATATTATTATTATGTTGAATTTAAATTTGAATCTAGATTTTACTTTCCATATCTGAGCTGCTGTAATCACCTGACTTTTGCTCTGGGATTAATAATCCATCTATCTGCAACCTGTGTTAAGGGGAGTTCCTATGGACTAGACCTTTTAAATCACAGTTTCAGGCCAATGCTGTCTGTATTTTGCAGACAGTCAGACATTGAGGGGCCACTGCCTCCACGTTAGATCATTGGCTTGGATCAGTCAACAGCTGGAACAGGAACACACATCCAATCAATATCTGGAGCTTACGAAATCCATCAGTCTGGCTGATGTTTTGGTTTAGATTTTTTTTACTCTCTTTCCCGCTCTTCCCCTATCTTTTTCTCATACTTCCCTGCACCTGGCTATTTTTTTACTATCTAATTTATTTTAATACTAATGAAGTAAATATGCTTCCAGGCAACAACTTCTTCAGGGTAACCTATTTGTTAGATTTGCATAAAAATGCTGTAAGCAATAAACCCAACAGTGGGAGCAAATAAACACAACAGTGGGAGCAAAAGCATATACACACATACAGTACTGTGCAAAAGTCTTAGGCCACTATTAGATTTATTGTTTTAGCATTTGTATAATGGCCATATATAACATGTTGTTGACGATTGTATCCAAAAATTTCAAACTTGGATCTGTTGCTCCATAATAATCTTTTCCACTGATAGTCTACTTTAGTCTATTTTTACTTTAGTCAATGTGAGCTTTAGCATATCTTAACCTGTTCACTATTTTCCGTAAAAGTGGTTTCTTAGCTGCTACCCTTCCAATAAGACCATTCTTGATCAAGCTTCTTTGGACTGTAGAAGGATCAACTTGGAATCGCGATTAAGCTGCTCAAGTATAAGGGTAGGACAAGTTGCTAAAAAAATGGTATATCTAATATAATGGTGGCCTAAGACTTTTGCACAGTACTGTATGTACGTATATAAGAAAATAAGAAAGTAGCATTCAGTAGATAAACATCGCTAAATCCACACACCTCAAAAAATGCCAAATCAATCTGAAAGTAAATACATAATCAATGCACCTGTAATGTGTTTTTCTTACAATGGAGGACTTTAATAATTAATGTTTGATTCATTTTGTTATGAATATAATTGAGGCAATTCCGTAAGCAAAGTCTGTATGGTTTTTCATGCAGGCTGAATGAATGGCAGAAATAGATGCCCTAAGAGCTTTCTCTCTAAAGCATGTGTTATTTCCACAAGTCTCTGTTTTGTCTGGCCATAAATATGTATGTTTCAGGCTGAAAACAGGTGAAAGCCAATTTTGCATCCCTTTTCCTTTCTTGTATTTCCAGTCTGCTTTATAATATATTACAGTAAACTGTTACTTGGCAGTAAGTCCTTCCTCTTTAAACACAAAAATGCAATTTCATGCTATGAGCCACGGCATAATGGCATTTTGTTTTTACTTTATATGTTGGTTGGTCTTGAAAGAAATAAGCTCACAAAAATATAGTCATAATTTTTCCAGGTTTGTTTTTATGGCCCTCGCATGGGATATTAATTCAACAGATCATTAAAAAAGAAACACATGCATAAACTCCAAACAACAGAATTCAATAATACAGTGTGAAATGACTTAACACTGAGCACCAAACTCATAAAATCGCCTTATTCTCCATAGCACATGCTGAGGTTGTGCATCATTGCCAAAGTACAAAACATTTCCTAATCCACTGGAGTACAATGATCAGTGAAACTTTGTGTGATGGTTTTTAACTGGATAGAAAATGAGTTGTGTTTTATTATTAAGTTGCTGTTTTGTCACTAATTAATGATGATTATAGTGTGTGATCATGTGATATCCTTTAGCTGTGAAATGTTATGTTTTATTTGCATGTTTCTTTAGGTAGTACAACATTCGTATTGCCTTTGTTAGTGCCATCTCTTGCCAGCTCTGTCATTACTGAACTCATCAGTCTTCACTGTTTCAGCCACAGCATTCCAAACAGCCATGCAAAGCTGCCCATCCCTGAAATAACCAGCCAAAAGGAAGTGAACAGGATTCTGAGACATTAACAGCTTCTTCATTCCTCTCTAAACGAATGTGACTGAGGGTGTGAAACATAAAGGAAATGCTTGTTGCATGATGTGGGAACCTGTATTTGTGATTGAAACTTGAAGCCAGACATTTGGAAGAGGAGGAATGTGCCTCACTTTCTTAGGAATAAGCTTTAGGGGAGCAAAAATGAAGCATATGTCTAAATGGAGTGCTGTGCATTTGTCAGTGACTTGAGCACAAGCAAAGGCTAAGCTAATAGTCTGTACAAACAAAGCAGTGTCAAGAAACTGGCTAGTCAGTGTACGTCCAGTATGTTTGCTCACATGTAGTTTGAGTTAAATTCCTTGAAGCATATAGATAACGTCTATAACATTATTCCATTTATTTTACTACCTCAAATCAGACTTGGAATAGTATGGAAAATGCAAATGAAAAATATATCCAGTGTTCCTTACATTTTCTTTGACTTTTATTTTTCATTACAGACCCAATATATTTCAGGGTTTGTCTGGTCAACATTTTATTTGTTAATAAACATCCATTCCTACATTTCAGGCCTGCAACACATTCCAAAAAAGTTGGGACAAGGACCATTTAGAGGTAGTAAAAAACTAAATAATGATGTGATTTCAAACAGGTAATATCAAGAGGTGATTATAATCATGAGTTGGTACAAAAGCAGTATCCAGGAAAGGCTGAGTCTTAAAGCAGTATGGACAGAGGATCTCCAGTTTATCAACAAATGAGTAAGAAAATAATTGAAATATTTAAAAACAGTGTCCCTCAAAGAAAGACTGGAAGGGATTTACATATTTCAGTCCTAACTTTTCTGATTTGGCTTGTTTTGTGTCTTGTTGAAAAATATTCGGACATCCCCTGGACAAGATGTCATGTTGAAGGCAGCATATGTTGCTCTAAAATCTCAGTGTACTTTTCTACATTAATGCTGCCATCACAGAAGTGTAAATGACACAACCAGACCCTGGATTTTGGACTTGTTGCTGATAATAGTCCAGATGGTCCTTTTCGTCTTTGGTTCAGATATTACAACGTCCATTTCTTCCAAAAAATCTGGAATACTTCTTGATGCATGCTCAATAATCCAGGTAAGAAAATCCCAGAAGTTGAATCTGTTCATCTGGACAAAGTTTTTGTCGGAGAAACGTTTCGTCACTCATCTAAGTGACTTCTTCAGTCTCAGCAGTTGGAAAACTTCCCCAAAACTTTGTCCAGATGAACAGATTGAACTTCTGGGATCTGGAATACTGATTGGTCTGACCACAAGTTGTGACCACTGTGTGATGGTCCATCCCAGATGCTTCTGAACCCAGAGAAGTCGACGTCGCTTCTGGACATGGTTAACATATGGCTTATTTTTTGAACAGTAATGTTTTAAGTGGCATTTGTGAATGTAACTATGTATTGTAGCACTTGGTAAAGGTTTGATAAAGTAATCCATTGCCCTTTGAGTTTCTATCAGCTGTTGAGTTATCAGTGATCACGCCTCTTCAGTTTATGATTTTCACTTACCCTTTACGCACTGAAATTCACCCAGTTTCCTTGAATTGTTTAATGATATTATGCACTGTAGAAGAAGAAATATGAAAATCTCTTCCAATATTTCCTTGAGGAACATTGTTGCAGGCCTGAAATGCAGGAATGGATGTTTATTAACAAATAAAATGAAGTTGACCAGAAAAAAACTTGGGTTCATCTGTCTGCAATGAAACAAAAGTCAAAGGACATGTAAGAAACACTGCATTTTTTATTTGCATTGTCCATACCATCCCAAGTTTTTCTGATTTGGGGTTGTATCAGGAGCAATGTAAAGCCAGCCAGACAGCGACGGCTTGACGGAGACTTTCTCTGCTGAGCTTTGTCAATTTATCTTAGTCAGCTTAAACTCTGTCAAGGGCTGGACGTTTCCAATGTGCAATTACAGGGTGTCTGCTCAATTATGATTTTGTATCAGCCGAATAGACCACAGCTGCCAGCTAACTCAAGTCGACCCTAAATCCTCCATCACTGATACATAAACACATATGGAGCAAAATGAGACCAATTCCAACCCCATTATTTCTGTTCATAACATAATAATACAGACATCATGAGAACAGCAGCATACCCTTCATTAGGAGACTCCAGGAAAAATTCAGTAATAGTTAATAGCCATTCAAAATACTTAGAGATAAATCTAAAATTAGACTTGATCTTTTAAGTTCTGTCAATACCAATACGACTTTCTACATCAGGGAACATGAGCTTGATTGTAATCATTGGTCTGCGTAAAACAAGGGCGAGCAGCATTCTATTCCCATGGTAGATCAAATCAATACAGCCGTCCTGACTACACAGTCATTAAGCTATCATTAACCATTTCCCAGATGATGTTGAAGAAAGAGTCAGACTGAGGTCGCTCGAATAAGCGTCAGTGGCTCACAGAGGACTGGCTCAGCAGCACATTTACGCATTGGGTTTCAGACACTTTACCCTTCTTCACTGACTCATCAGAACCCCCCTGAGATAAAGGTCACTGAGAACAAACACATGCACTCATATGCTACCCTGAAAAACGCAACATAATCTAACCACCTTTCTCCAAGCAAGTACTGATTCTCAATATTGGCTGAGGGTAGCACAAACACTGGGATGGTGTCATGTTAGATGGGTTGCATGTTTACAGCCGGCGTCTTAATATTTAACATTTATTTTTTCAAGTATTATACATACTATTGTGGAGTTTATGCGTGCATGTGTGTGTGTGTGTGTGTCTGTACTTTACGATGGATTGGCACCCTGTCTAGCAAATCCGAGCAAGGATTAAGTGAATAAGAAAATTAATTAATTAATTAATATATACTATTGTTTTATATTCTCTATTCGATTACATTCTTAATAATATCTCTATTCTATAACATACTGTATTCCCTTTAATTCATTATAGTCTACATTTTATAATATTTTATTTTATAAAGTATATTTTCCATATGTTCAATATTCTAATCTGTTCAGACACTGCGTATTGAAACCATTGTTGTAAATGTATTATTTATGTTATTTGAATTTAATTCTTACATATTACATATAATACACCATATGAACAAAAGTGTTGGGACACACCTCTTATTCATTCAATTCAGGTGTTTCATTCAATCCCATATATCCCAATAATGTATAAAATCAAGTACCTACTCATGCAGACTGCCTTTATAAATATTTGTGAAAGAACAGACCGTTCTAAAGAGCTCGCTGAATTTGAGTGTGGTACTGTAAAAGGATGACACTGGTGCAACAAGTCAGTTTGTGAAATTTCTTCCTTCCTAAATATGCCACGTTGAAATATGGAAGGGTTTAGGAACAAGAGCAACTCAGCAAAGAAATGGCAAACCATGTAATGTTACGGGGTGGGGTGGGGGTGTTTAGAATGGGATGTCAAAAAAAACCTGTAAGAGTAATATGTAGGTGTCCCAATACTTTTGACTTTCCGTTCAGAGAGCTGGTTCAGTGACCGTATGGCTGTTCCATCAGTAGTATCAGTGCTGACTGTAGTATAGCCGAAAGTCTTTATGAACTGTTGAACTTGTTTTCTCCCATTATAGCTACATTGAAGTTTAATTACTACGTGGAACTGGATGAATCCAGCTAAATCTTGGCTTGACGGTGTGTTTGTGAGTGTTTTGTGTGTTTCAGAGTGTGCTCATCCTCCTGAAATTCTTGTTTTCTGTTGGTTAGCCACTCACCACTCCATGCCATCAATGTTCGCCTATGGTCCATTCATAGGCACAGTGTGAAACAGTTTCTGGCAGTGATGTGTAGTGGCTGCATGAACTTGAGGTTCCATTTCAAACCTCCGTTGCAGCGGTATGATCTAGTAGCCTAGCTATGTTGAGGTTTTGCCCTATGCGCTGAAAACATAAGCTCATAAAAACAACAGAGGAGAAGAAGAAAAGAGGTTCCTGGAAGGAGGACAATTGTGACCTTGAACAAGAACCAGGTCCCAGAACTTGGCTGGCGTTTGTGTTTGTGTTTATGCGCGTGCGTCTGTGCGTGCGTGCGCTCGTGTGTATGCGGTTAGAAGGCCAAACAGTCACTTCACAGTTTTCTCTCCCCCTTCTCCGCTCAGCTACCATGCTCAAGCGTCGTGATTATTTTACTGGGAAGGAATGGGTAAACATGCCAAAGGCTGAAGCATGTGTGTATGCATGTGTTTGTGAGAGAGTGCGAGCCAGTCTGCAGACGCTCGTTCTCACAGGGAGCAGCCAGAGGTAGACAGAGTGACTCACCTCCGGTCAGGTACGGGTGAAAGCAAATCACATTTCCCAACATATACTTCCAACTTCCTTAAACAGGCAAGTGCTTTACAGCCACTGCAGTTTAGAAGGGAGGCGTACATTCGGATGGCTGAATGTAATGGCGCCAGTTGTGCAGAAATCTGTGGTTAATTCAAGACAGATAAATAAAATCAAGCGTGTGCAGTACACTCAGTAGACCTAGATTCTACTTCCTAGCTTCTACACCATTTTTTTGGTCACACAATCGGCATTTTTACCTCTGACAAAAAGTGCTGCTTCTGCCACTGTGTGCTTGAAATTACAACCCCCTAAATAAAACCCTTAATAATCTATGTGTGTAGATAGTGGATGTACATTTTTACCATGTCAGCACTATTTCTTCTTGCTCTAGCACTTTTTGTGCTATTAGAAGCACATTTATATGTTGTGTGTATTCTTTGTTTAGAAGAAATCTGACATATTAAACCTTCCTAAACCTTCCTAAACCAAGCCACACAGCTAGTTTGTATGTAATACTCATAACAATATAGTATTATATCAGTTCCAGTGTAAAACATGTGTAAGGTTTTTACAAATCCAGGGCAGTACAATTGGCTGCACAGCTCCAGAGATCCCTGTTCGGACACTGTTTGTGACCTTGGACTATGTCTGTCTCCTCTTGTCCACTTGGGATTACTTCCAAAGACATGCATTAGGTTAACTTCCTGAGAACTCGCATCCCCACATGAGGACATGACGTTTTACATTTACATTTACAGCATTTAGCAGACACCCTTATCCAGAGCGACTTACAATTGGTACAGTCTTACAATCCAAGCAACTGTGGGTTAAGGGCCTTGCTCAAGGACCCAACTGTGGCAGCTTGGCAGAGGTGGGATTTGAACCCTGGACCTTTTGGTCCATAGTCCAGTACCTTACCCGCTAGGCTATCACCTCATACTTCATTCTGCTTGACTCTGTCCTCATTTGTAGAGACTCTTGAGCATTTCACAAAAACAAAAAGACTTCCTGTTCAAAGACGTTGCTCAATATTTATACATAAAAAAATCAGAGCTCCGAGGAGGGTAATGAGGTCTCAAGAGGTTAATTGGTCACTCTAAATTGTCCAGAATGAATGTGTCTGTTGAATCAATATAACCCTGCACCATTCTTGAATAGCCATTAATACATCTACGTACATACATCTAGGCATTTAGCAGACACCCTTATCCAGTTACTTAAAACTGATAGACACTTACAACCCAAGCAATTGTGGGTTAAGGGACTTGCTCAAGGAACCAACATTGGCAGATTGGCAGAGGTGGGATTTGAACCCTCGACCTTTAGGTCCATAGTCCAGTACCTTAACAACTAGGCTCCCACAGTCCCTCAGCTAAATAAAAACATTTTTAAACATCCCAGAAACACTACTGTACCTTATAGTCATACTAGCACCAAACACAAAACCCCAAAGCTGTTCTTACAAGGAACCAAGCACAGTGATAATCCCATTGATGACCAACTCTGCATAGCAACACATAGACTACACTCAGGACCAACAAAGTACACCTTTATGGTAGGTACCTGATAAACTGAAGCTCCGTACCAATATAACATGGCATTTAAGTGTACATGAAACGTCTGCTATAAAGTTAACACAACTGGTTATGGTTATTATGATCTGTCCAGTGCAAGGCCAGAAGGCAGAACGTGTTAAGACAGAGTTTGACTGAAGCGGGCCACCCACACTCGTAAAGCCTTTTTATTACATGTAGGAATGTGAGTGCCATAAACACAGACGCACACAGGGCCGAGAGAGCAGGCAAGGATCTCTAGACAGGCACAAATGTCAAAATTTTTATGAATTACTGCAGTGTAATTGTTATGAGCCAGTGGAGGAAAACAAAGGCTCTCTGTCTCTGGTGCTAAAAACATTTTTCTTCTGCGCTCTCGTGTACTTACACGTAAACACTTGGAGAGAGAATTGGAGTTTACCCTCACACGCCCAAGCATATAGAAACAAACAGGCATGATGGCTTGACCCACACACACATCCTGTGTGTATCAGCTAGAAGTAAACCGACACACAAACACATTTCAGCACAGCTCAGACTTGCGATATGATTGATGAAATTCTTCCCTGTAGGCTCACTGCAGGTTGAGCCGAGTACTTTTCTAGTTTCCGCTCCAAACATCAGAACAAATACATTTCCACTTAATCATGGCTCAATTATTGCGAAACAAGACCAAGGCCTCAGCGCTAACCAAACGAGTGATTGTCTAGCATGGCTTTTCTGTTCATTTTCCAACCCTTGGTTGCCTTCCTAGTACTTCTCATTGCCTCTTTTCTCTCTTTTTTGTACAGCAGCAGCAGTGTCAGTAGACTACACACATTTCATACAGCTGTGCAAACAGGTTTGGGAAGTGAACAGGGAAAAAAGGGCAGAATAATCTTTCAAGGAGAAAAGGAACGAGTGTCATGATTTGCACTTGCGCTAAATGGCGCAAGGGAACATTAAAAGTAAAGTGTCCATATTACACCTAGTCTGCTCCTGGGTGGCTCAAACAGCCTGTGTATTCACAGCACATGCGATGCAGACCGGTTCGGCTTGGTAACAAATACCTATAGCTCACAGACATGTTATAGGCAAATGCATACTGACTCTGCATACCCTGTCTTTATTAACAGGATTCATAGAAATATTTTCTTTATTTAATGCATGACTGACATTTAGTAATATTCACACTGTATACTTTTGTGTGCATTGTGTCACACAGATGAAGGTGCTTGATGAATTTGAAGGGGACAGTAACTGATGTTAAGGAGATCAGCACCTTGGAGAGCGCTCTAGTGTTTGCCTTGGAGTGTAACCTCAGAGACTAGCTAGACAAATGAATGTAACGTCTATTATTTATCTATTGTACTCTTACTTAGGGTTAAAAATGCCAGAATCGTATACATTTTTGAATATCAGGCTACATATGAGTTTAGATATAGTCTTCGCAACAATTTCCTAACATGCTACTGAAGTTGAACCCTGGTGAGGTCTATGTTTATGTCATTTAGAAGATGAGCAACTTAGAATTGATAGATTCTTACAATCCAAGAAATTGTGGGTTATGGATCTTGCTCAAGGACCCAACAGTGGCAGCAGTGGGACTTGAACCCTGAATCTCCTGGTTCTGTGTCCTGTAGCTTAACTGCTACACCACCACAGGCAGAGCTCTTCAGCAGATCCATCTATGACATGGAACAAACAATGGCTTCAGCAAGCTTATTATGTAGCAGCAGTTACCCAGAAAGCCTTGTACATGCATTTACGTTTAAGTTCGGTGTATATAACACTTTACAAACAACAATAGCTAAAGTCATTGTCACAACCAAGCTTCACAAACTCCTTAAAGACAACACTTAAAGATGTTCATGTTTTTTACTTCATAGCCAACAAACAAATCACAGATAGGACACCAAGCTATTTTTATTACCAAGTTGAATTAATGTCATATTTATTCCAGATCAAGTAGATAGGAATTATGGAATAATTTCCAAAAAAACACAATTAGTACTTTGTTGCTGCTGCTCATACATTTATGGTTGCCTACATTCTTTGAGACAAGGATTTCTCTAATGAAAAATAATATTCCATATTATGCTGATTACAACTTTACAGAATGCAGCCTTGTTATGGATCAATTATGAAACTAATACATTTGCTGTTTGTTGGCCATGTCACTGAGTTGATCTGACTTTACTGAAGAAAAGCTTAAATTCTCTTTGCTCTATGGTATGATGCCTCGTCATCCTGAAAAATGACTTCATCATCATCATCAAACCCATGAGAACAGTGTCCAAAGTTTCAGTGTACACCTGTGAGTTGACTGTAGAGATAATGAGTGCCATCTCCTCTGGTCGTTTATATGACTTGCAACCCTACATCATAAAGGAGAGGATAAATTGAATGCAAAATGCAGATTCATGGTGCATTCCTGAATATCACTTTCATCCAGTCACACACACTCCATGACTGCTTTTCTTTGTAACTGCACTGTAACCTTGTTTCTTCTCTTGTACATGTTAGTGCTGGTTTTCGTTTGAGTCTTCTATATGTAAATCCCATTTCATTCAGACAATTTCTTACAGTTCTTAGACAGGTATGAGGTCACCGAGGTCTCGATCTCTGTAATTTTTTATAACGAAATAATTTGATTTTAAATATAACTGGATTTTAAAAAATCAGCAGTTTAGAACTTTTCAGCAATTGAGTATTTTGATCCTCTAAATAATGTTTTTATGATTTTTTTATTCATCCAGCAATGCATATTAATATGAAAGCTCCACATCTACCATACAGGAAACAATTAACACATTTCTCATAGGTGTAATTTAATCTGTACCTACTGAAAACATTAAACCTGCAGCCACAGAATGTTTATGTGGGGGTTCATATAGTGTAACCTACAATTACAATACACATACACACACACACACACATATATATATATATATACAGGGGTTAGACAATGAAACTGAAACACCTGTCATTTTAGACCACAATAATGTATTAGTATGGTGTAGGGCCTCCTTTTGCGGCCAATACAGCGTCAATTCGTCTTGGAAATGACATATAAAGTCCTGCACAGTGGTCAGAGGGATTTTAAGCCATTCTTCTTGCAGGATAGTGACCAGGTCATTACGTGATGCTGGTGGAGGAAAACGTTCCTGACTCGCTTCTCCAAAACACCCCAACGTGGCTCAATAATATTTACTATTTACTAATAAACTGGTGACTGTGCAGGCCATGGGAGATGTTCAACTTCACTTTCATGTTCATCAAACCATCTGAACTCTGGTATGTCACCCATAATGTTGTGTGCATTGCAATATTTTGAGCAAAACTATGCTTTTACCCTGCTAATTGAACCTTCACACTCTTGCTCTTACTGGAGCAATGTGAAATTAATGAAGATTGGCCACCAGACTGGTCCAATTTAGCATGAAAAACCTCCCACACTAAAATGACAGGTGTTTCAGTTTCATTGTCTAACCCCTATATATATATATATAGATATACATAGATATATATATATATATATATATATATATATATATAGATATATATATATATATATATATATATATATATATAATAATGTATGTATGTACTGTATATATATATATATTACATATTATATATTATCTATCTATATAAATAGATAGATAGATAGATAGATAGATAAGGTTTCTTCCTAATAAAGTTTAGGGGGTTTTTCCTTGCCACTGTCACCCTAAGCTTGCTCAATTTAGGATTGGCCATAGATGTTTGAAGATAATCTAAAATTGTAAAGTTGCTTCGAGACAATGCTCCACTGTAAAACGCACTATGTAAATAAATCTGACTTGACTTTAATTGACTAGATTTCTTTCTTGGAGAAATTTTATAGTGCTAGCCTTTATTTCACAGACAGCTCTCTTGTTTTCTTTCTTTGGATTTTTAGACTTGTGCCAATATTGTTTTTAATATTGAGTGATTTAAAAATAAACCATGGATTAGAAAACTTTCATTTGTTTGAGGTATGCTTCATGAAGCCAGAATGTTTAGCTATTTAAAAAATGTTTGGTGTCATATCTGTAATTTGTATATTTACTTTAAGTATGGTGATTCCATACTTTTGCCAGAGGTTGTACAAAAAACAATCTAGATATCTAGATCAAAAAATCTAGATCAAAAAAGGGTGCTCAGAGTCAACAATGTAAAAGAAAAACTGTGACACATAAAGAAGAAACTTTGTGAAGAACCAGGTTCAAAAAGTGGAACACATCATCCTTTGGACAAGCTCAGACAATGAATAAAGTTTGTAAGAACTCTTGAAGGGCAGAATAATGATAATGTGTCTGTTATAAACATGGGTCAATGACATGACATGATTTTGGATCCAACTTCATAAATCCCATTGGTGTATAATACCTCCTTGGAGTAAAATCCATAACTCAGAATTCTGTGATCATGTTTCACCGCTCAAAAGGGACTTATTTTCCTATACTTTTTTGAAAAGACTTGGCAGGATATTGAGTCATTAAGAAGAATCCAATTGACAAAGCCAATTGCCCTCCACAAATGTTGACCCATGGTTAAATTTTGGTTTACCCTGTCAAGAGATATGGCCCCACAAAAATGTGATTTGCTATTTTATTAGTACTTTTATTTGAATTGAACTTCATGTAAAAACAACAAGGGAAAACAGTTATATTAACTCTTTTTATAATATATTTTATATTATAACATTATTATATTGCAAAAAAAAAGTTTATGTATTTTTTTAAATGCTGTTAAATTTACCACAAACTTTAAAAAGTGAGATAGCTCAACCATAGACAGTGTTTTTATAATTAAAAATATATAAATTCTTTGACAAGAACTGTCCCTGCAACAGCTAATGTGTATTGTAATTGAGGTGTTTGTGGTTTATTAAATATTATTACCATTTTCTTGAACCTTAAGAGAATACGCTTTTAATTTAAAATGTTAAATGTTATGTAGTCAATACAAAAACTGAACACATATAATCTAATAATAAACTATAATTACATGTTTACCGTATTTTTCGGACCATAAGGCGCACTTAAAATCCTTTAACTTTCTCAAAAATCGACAGTGCACCTTAAAATGCGGTGCGTCTAATGTATGAATTAATTCTGGTTGTGTTTTCTGACCTAGAACCGATTGTAGATGGTACACGGCGCTCATAAATCTGTCAAAATGTTTTAGCACGGCCTTGGTAGGTTACGAAGCTTAAGGCAAACCGTAGTGTGCGCAGCATCGCGGAGTAATACGGTATGTGCTTCAGCATTAGGGTACGTGCATTCATTCATTTATTTTCAAAGCGGATTTCAAACACAACGCTATCAGTCACGCAGTACAACATGGACATAGAGCAGCTGCGAGAGTATTCCTCATTAACGAATCAATGGTACGGAAGTGGAGGAAGCAAGAAGACGCCCTGCGCCAGGTAAAGACCAAACTGAGCTTCTGACGGAACTTAAGAGTTTTGTTTCATTTAATGCGTCTTATAACCCGGTGCACTTTATGTATGAAAATATACCTGTTAGCAGTTGATCATTGATATCGCGCCTTATAACCCGGTGCGCTTTATAGCCCGGAAAATACGGTAATTGATGTGGTTAAGTAAAGGTCTGATGGAAAAAATGTATAAGTCTTGCCAATGACCACATACTCAATTACTATTTCTAACAGGTACACCTTAATTTGTTTATGCATTTGCACATTATCAGTTATCTGTTGTTATATGCAGTTTGTCCACCACCCTCTGCTATGTCCATCTGTGGAGCTAACTCTTCAACAGCTTCACTAACTATAATCAGCTACAAAGAAAGTATGTGTAATAATCTGACTAGTATCATCTGACTGGCTAAGAATGATCTACTACCAAAATAAGACCTGCTCACTGCCACTGATATATCAGCTTGTTGCTTGCCAACTGCTACAGATGGTGCCCAGAAGCAAACTGATACCTACAATGTGCCTCGTTATGGTAGTTCAGTTGAATGAAATATATGACATTTTTTTCCAGAACATTTCTGAGGATCATTATTTGGTTTATATTAAAATGGTGCAAAATGTGATAGAAATGTGATAGGTGAGATTAGTGTGTGGAGAGAGCAAAAGTGCAGAGGCAAAAGAACACATAACCCACAGGGCATGGAAGCTGCTGAGCTGAGAGCTCAAAAGGATTACAGCAGAGCATTGTGTCATGAACATGAGCCAACAAACACAGAACATAATGTAATGATTATACGCTTTGAAAAACACATGAGTTACTGAACCCTCGATCTTTTTCACTTCGGAATTGAACAGAAAGTGCCTGCTGACAGACTGTAGAAACCACTATATTTAATTTAGAAATATTCATAAACTAGAAAATATTATATTCGTATTTGGTTGCTTTAACTGTCTGGTAAATTCATTCATTCATTCATTCATTTTCTTATCCGCTTAGTTCTGGTCAGGGTTGTGATAATGCCAGTGTCTAGCCGCCAACAAACGGCACAAGGCAGGAACAACCTTATGTGTGTGTGTGTGTGTGTGTGTGTGTGTGTGTACACACTCGTTAAACTCAACTAATGATGGATTTGTCTGAATGTATTCCCTTTGTAAATCAGGGAGCATGTGTACCATACAACTCCATTCTGCTTATAGTTTCAATGTTTTCTGCATTCAGAGATGTTGTTCTACATAACTTGGTTGTATACAGAGGTTTTTTGAATTACTGTTGCCTGTCTATCAGCTCAAACCAGTCTGCCCATTCTTTTCTGACCTCAACAAAGCATTTCTCCTGAAGAACTGCTACTCACTAGATATATTCTCTTTTTTTGGACCATTTCAATAAACTCTACAGATGACTTTATGTGAAAATCCCAGATCCAGCCCATGTAGTGCCAAAAACCATGTCATATTATTACTTAAATCACCTTTCTTCCCCATTCTGATGCTTGTTTTGAATTTCAGCAGGTCGCCTTGGCCATGTCTGCATGCTTAAATGCATTGAGTTGCTCCCATGTGATTGGCCGATTAGATGTTTGTGTTAACACGCAGTTGAACAGGTGTACCTAATAAAGTGACTGGTGAATGTAGTGGTGATGTTGTTCAGTGTAGGGGATTGTCCTTCAGTGCTGCAGCAATGACATTTGCCAGGACATGCTCTCTTCTGTACCCTGTGTTCTGCAGGGACAGGCATTGGAGCTCCCACCACCTTACTAAAAATCATGAAAAAAGACTCTACTCAAGTAAAAAGACAAACACATCTGGCTCTATTTGTGTTTTCTTCTGTAACACAAGAGAGAACATTCAAAACATAATAGTAAATCAGGCAGAGAACAAAACCATTAAAACTGTTATGAAGGGAGAATCCAGAAACATAGCTAAATGTTATACACACACACACACACACATTAATAACAAGGCTTGTACTTAGCAGGAGGACTAGTAAGACTTTATAATGTGAATGTAGTTGCATTAATAGGCAGGTGAAAAGGAATGTGTGTGATTAGTGTAGTAAGAAGGGTGCTTAACAGTGAGCAGGTGTAGTCAATACTTAATACTGGTGTTACAGAACCTACCAAGAGACAAACTCCCAGCCTGAAAGAGGCCCTGGGGCTGATTGTTTTATGAGATGCAGGAAACCTGAGTCTGATTAAGTTCCAAAGCTCTTCAGACAGTTTATGACATGTCTAGAACAGACTTTGATAGATTTGGAACCCGAATCTCAGTGCGCACATACAGCCACCCTCCCCCAGAAGCAGACTCAGAGCTCAGGAAGACCCGCCGAGACAGACAGCAGCTCTTGGAAAGATAGTGGTATAGCAGAGTGTAACAGTGTCTGACAAGTTGTCGGCATCTCACAGAAGGATTAGGAACTCGTACCCTCGTGGTTGAGTCAGGATGAGCAACATATTTAATATCAGTTGTTCCAGGATCTCCTTCATGATTTTGTGAATCATCAAAGAATGGTTTTTGAGAACCTGTCTTTGTAGAATTACAATGACTTGCAGTTTTGTCTGCATTTGCAGAGTTTATTTAGGAACGACAGAAATGAACAAACCCAGAACACTATCCAGAAGCAAAGGGGAAAAAGAAAATTAAATTAAAACCAGAAATATCACCATGCAAACAGTCCAAATGGGAGAATCCAGAAGTCCAGGAGAAGGGTCAGCTGGCAGTTTGAGCTGTGTTCTCTTTGAACTGGATTTTCATGGCACTTGGGTTCGACAGTTCTCTCGAGATTCTTTTACTGGAACTTGCCATTCTCGGGCTGGACTTTGTAGTCTGTGGCCACTGGAGCACTAGTTTCTAGGTTTCCATTGCATGTTAACTGAATAGCTGTCTACTTGGAAACCAGATATAGTCTGCTCCGCCAAATAGTTCTTGGACCGGGTCCCCTTTCTGGACCAAAAACTTTTCAGTCAGGAGGCCTGTGATCCCCTTCTCCTTCCTGAAACATGGTGTCCAACAGTGATTAGCTCCTTTGTATATCTCATTGCTTTACCAGTAAGGCATGAAGGCATGATTCATACCTTCTCATCAGGTTTAGTAACCAGTGTGTTCTTAAGATATAATCTACAGTGATAAAAGACGGCTTTTGGTGTGTATACACGTAACATTATAATTAGCAGGATATAGGAAAGTACATAGAATCAAACAGTGGCTTTGGGGAAATGAGGTGGTAGTGGGTGAAGTCCTGGCTTACCCAGCTCATGCAGAAGCTGGTGTTTCTCTGCTTACTGGCAAGATCTTCTCCAAAATGGCAGCTTTTTTGTGAATACAATGGTTTTCAATAAGCTCTCCTTGTTGATTTACAATGACTTGCAGCTCTGGCTGCATATGCAGGGTTTTATTAGTAACACCAGCGATGAACAAATTCAAAACACAATCCAGAAGCAGAGTAGTGAACCAGGCACAGTTCAAAAGCTGAGCAATCATCATGCAAACAGTCCAAAATTGAGAATCCAGTCAAAATACAAGTCAAGGTCATACATGAGACATGTCTCAAGTGTATGTATTGATAACAAAGCTCATGCTTACTGGCAAGAACAGGCAAGATTTTGCAGTGTAATGTTATTGCATTGTCCTTTAATAAGAACATGATTAATATACAGGTGTCTGCCTCCGGTGTGTTGGATAAGTCCAGTCTTTGCAGCTACTTCGATGCGATAACTATGTTGTACTGACACAGCCTGGGAGTTTGCCTGTCCTCGTAATGTCAGCGTGGATTTATTTCGGTTACTCCAGTTTCTTCCCACATTTCAAAGACATGCATTAGATTAACCAGTCTCTCTAAGTTGCCCCCCATAGTGAGTGTGTTTGACTAATATCTATATAACATTGCCCCTGTCATAAATAGCTACTGATGTTGATGTGACTTTTAATTAATGAATTATTTAAATAATTATCACAATCTCCCAGCAGGGGCAGGTAGACAGACATAGGTGCAAGTGTATGTCCTTTATTCACATGGTGAAACATGGTGTATACAGGGTGGCCTGGAACCAACCTCAACCTACAATGCTAACCTTACGCAGAGGTGGGAAGTAATGAAGTACAAGTAACTTTATTGCTGTATTGCTGTAAGTTAATACTATTTACTGTTACCAACTACATGTCAAAATAAAAATCTGTACTTTTTATTCACTACATTTTCAAAACAGGCTTCTTACTTTAGCTGTTGTGAATTTATTTATTTATCTTTTTTTTAGGCAATTCTAGTCAGGGACCTAATAAAGCACAAATCTGAATGTCACTGCATGTTTAACAGGGGAATTGAGGGGGAAGAGGAGGGGGAGGCAGTGAAAATAGGAAGGCAGACAGATGAAACCATGGATTACAAGAAAAGAGACAGTGTGATGTCAGTTCATAATTCGGGCAGTGGATCCGAAATAAAAAATCATCCATGAAGGAATTATTGGAGGTTGCTGTGTCAAAAAAGACTCTGGGACTGTGGTAGCCTAGCAGTTAAGGTACTGGACTCTGGGCCAGAAGGTCCAGGGTTCAAATCCCCCCTCTGCCAAGCTGCCACTGTTGGGTCCTTGAGCAAGACCCTTAATCCACAATTGCTTGGATTGAAGATTGAACCAATTGTAAGTCACTCTGGATAAGGTTGTCTGCTAAATGCTGTAAACGTAAGACCCTCTTGGCAAATGCAATGCATTTTGTGTCCCCTAAAGACATGTCCCCTCATGGCGTTTAAGAGGCCGGTGTCCAGTTTGAGAAAGCACACTGAAGTAAGTGACGTTATGTAATTAGGTATGTTTTTTACTTCGGTCTTTCCTACAATTCAGTGCATTTTGCACCAGCAGATGATTATATATTTTATGTAAAAGTCAGAATATTATAAATTTTAAAGCCTTTCTAACACTTCTGAATGTTCACCATAATGCATTCTACTCCCAATAATAACTGTATACACTTTAAACTGCTTTTATTAATCAAACACTAGAGGTTTACCCATGTCCCTTTCACAGTGAAATCTGTACTGAATACTAAAAAAAACTAATATATAATACTTTTTGCCTAAGAATATTTTTATAAGTACCCTAGTGTAGTGTGGTTTGTTTGACTAAACTGTGACAGTGTTTCAAAGAGCTGAAGATAACTGCATTATGGACTTTTGCCATGTTATAAGTGATTTAGCAGCACAAATTCCAAAGTATTTTGTATATTTTGTATGTTTTGTATTCTGTTTTGTTGTGGTGTTTCAGCTCAAGATGATGATGTCTGCAGATGATTTTTGCTGATGACTCATGTAGTTGTAGTACAAACCATCATGTATCATCTGTGTTATGGATGTGAACCCCTTGCCCTCAGTACAGGATTCCTGTTTCAAAAATTGAGTTTAAAGGGCTTTTTAAAGAAATACATTTACAAATACATTACATACATTTATACATCCACTCGGGTAAAATATAGGAGGCAACTTTTTCTTGAGTATTTTTATCAATTAGTAGTTTTACTTAAGTAAAGAACCTGTGTACTTTTGCCACCTTCGACCGTACATAACAAGATGCTGAGCTAATAAAAACAGACAGTGGAAACAGGACAGGACTTTGCTATCAGACTCTACTAAGTAATACCAGACTACAGCCAGCATTAACACTGACAAACAATGCTAATACAAACAATGCTACAATGCTAAACACACAGACAGTGCTAATGCTAAGGATTAGTGCTAATATAATCAAAGTTAATATTAATGGAAATGATAATTAGACACAGAAACATAGAACACACTGAAACAAGACGACACTGACCAGATAAGGAGAATGGGGGACTAGGGGTTTAGAGACCCCAGGAACGTGAAAGGACTAGACGTGGAAGTGCATGGGAGGGAGGGCTTACATAAGCTAGCAGCAGCAGGCTGTTCATGTACAGCTGAAAAGTGTCAATGGAGAGCTATGTAGACTGATGTGGCTCTCTAGCATGCATCATCCTGACATCATCCTGCATTTTCCTTGCCACTGTCGCCCTAGGCTTGCTCAATTTGAGATTGGACGTAGTTATTAGGAGATAATCTAAACCTGTAAAGTTGCTTTGAGACAATGCTCCATTGTAAAAAGCGCTATATAAATAAATCTGACTTGACTTGACTTGACAGTATTGTTACCAGTTATGAGCATGGCAGTATATTTCTGCCACTATGAAGCTGTAACATCAGCATATCTACACAAATCAGTGAACGAGACAGACCTTTACAGTACTTACAAGTGCACATGGCCACAAACACTACATAGTACCATATGAAAAATACCACAGTCCCAACAGTCCAACTAGGGAGCTATTTCTGTTTCGCAAGAATAGTCAATGTTAAGCATACCAATTCATGTTTAATTGAACAATAAGTACACAAAGATAGCAAAACATCTTTATTCATTGAAACATTTAATTACATTTCATCACAGTTTGATTATGAGTGAATTTTCATTTTCTTAGCAGGGCTTTTGTTTGTTATTGAAAGGAGGACACTCACATATGTATTGGTTATCAAACTTAACCTTGTGCAGTTGTTTATGTCCTGTCTCACAATTAGCAATTCTTGTAAAGGTTCTATATTGTATTTTGCATTATGACTCTGGAACCATGATCTCGTCAATTAAGATGCTTCATTTGACTTTGAAAGACAAGGAAAATCTTTTTAAACAGTTGAACTGCAGGCCAGATGGAAAGGGTGGTGTATTGGCACATGGAATATGCTGATGAATGCATCATTGCCATTAGTTTACATCTAATCTGTCTGCTCAGAGGGACTGCTACAAGGGTCAGCCACTAAAACTACACCACATAGTGATGTTCTGAGACACCAGATCCGTCTCACTTTACATCCCTCGTGTCTAGAGCCAGTAGTAATCATGTTACTTCCTCCTTCACTCTCTCCCACCATCTCTCCATCAATTGCTGGTAACTTTATTCCCCACAATCTCTTCTGCAAGGCACCAAAAGCCAAGATACATTCAGACTCTGTGTATAACACACGCAATATCAATATGAGGTTCAAATCGATGTATGTTGCAGTGAAATTTGGACAGTCACATCTAATAAGTTTATATTACTTAAATATGTGTTTCAGCTTGTTGTAATAATATTGCCTTGTTGGCTCATAACTGCCTTCTGAGCTCCAAATAATTCTCTCTTCTTGGATCACCTGCAATATAAGTCCAGGAGAAATGACTTTTATTGCTAATTTGTTTTCTGTCTTTCAAATGTGACTCGGAGGACTTCCAAGTCACACAGTGCTGAGACAGTTCCAGACTCACAATCAGAATGTTTCTGGATGGAAGCATTTGGATTTTGTGATTTAAGACCTATAGAGGTATAGAAAATAGCCAAAAATAGTTACTTATTCAGACAGCTTAATGGTTCCTCTGTTTTTATCATTGCTTGCGGATGGAAATAACATTCCTAGTACAATGCAGTAATCTTGTCAATTAATCATCAGCACAACGAAAATCAGTGCACATACAAACCAAGGTGGTCTATCCAGCATCAGACCTCACGCATGTAATTTAACACCAACAAATGCAATATAAATGCCATTCGTTTTCTTTCAAAACTGCATGCTATTAGCGGATATTCACCAAGACTGCCTTTTATAGTGCAAGGTGAAAGACATTTCTTAATTGTCAATGACATCTATGAAAAAAGTTCAAGGACTAAAATGCAAAAATCTAATGAAATGGTGGTTTGCTAAGTAGAAAAAAAATTTCAATTAAGAAAAAGTACCATCACTTCAAAAAATACTTAAGAAAACATACTCACAGAAACAAAAACATTGCATATCAATACATAAATACAAAATTCTTTAAAATTGGGTATTAATATCTGTATTACGGAAAGTAATCACATTCATGAAAGTAGATCCTAATTACTGGATGATAACTAGTATCATTATACAAAAATAATCTAACATGAAAAGCTAGAAAGCATCAAGTTTCAATCCAACAATACTCCACTCCAAAGCTTTATACGACTTAATTTGCTCATACAAACTTTTGTCCAAAACTTAAATAAGTAAGTATATAAATAACACAAAATAAGTATATAAAACAACTTTTTAATATTTGGGTTGTATTTCAAAGCTAATTTTATTTAGTCAGTGGTAACAGACATTTTGACTTCAGACATCGTCTGACTTTAGCATTTAGTGTTATTATTCAAATCTTTATGTTTAGTATTTTAGTACATTGGAAATAAGGATTTAATGTTTAATGTATAATCTTTCAAATGCCACCATCATGCACAAGCACAATACCTATTGTTTAAAATACTGAGAGTCAGATATGAATTCAGATGGTATTCAGAAATTAAAAATTATGCCACAGAAAAGGCATGCAACATGCACAGGGTGCCAGTTCTTTTCAGGCCATCACACACTCATTCATTCACACTCACCTTCACCTAAAAGCAATTTTGTGGCGATGAGGATTAAGCGGTAGGGTTGTCGTCAAGACCGCTAGTGGCAATTCCGAGTCAAGACCAAGACTGGAACGCATCAAGCAATGGTCAAGACCAAGACTTTTAGTAGCCGAGTCCGAGTGAAGACCGAGACCGGAAGTGACCAAGAAGAAACCAAGTTTCCATTTTTTTTCATCATACAAGAATAAAAAGAAGTTTGTAATTCACTTTCCATTCATTATCATTCATTATACATAATATATTATTTCTGAAGTAACATTCAGCTGAAGGTTTATTCTTTACTGAAGCCCTGCATAGAAGTTCATGGTGCTTCACATAACCAAAGTACAATTTCAGATTTTGTGCACATGGTAAAGAAACTCTAGCAGGCTAAAATGCACACCTGCAATCTTAAAGTCAGACTATTTAAAATAAAACTGATTTTATTTATGCTTGTCAAGAAAGGACCGAATTATTCTGTTTGAATGCATTGTTGACATTCAACAACGTTTATATTAACGTTACCTCAGACAGACGCTTTGGCTTGTCTCAACAACAGTTTCCAAGTCCAAATGAGGTTGAGACTGAGGTGAGACCAAGACCACTCGTTTATGATTTCGAGACCGGTCTCAAGACTGAGACTGGACTTGAGTACTACAACATTAGTTACACAAGGTTAGTGAATGAATTAATAATAACTGGGCATACTGACATCTTTCAACTATTATTAGTGCATAACTCCTCCAGTTGAGTAAATCAATGGTAAGGTAAGCAATCACAGCTTGCCTGAATGAGTGCTCAGTGAGTGCTCTGTCACAAAGAGTTACATTTACATTTATAGAATTTACATTTACAGCATTTAGTATTTACATTTACAGCATTATCCAGAGCGACTTACAACTGGTACAATCTTACAATCCAAGCAATTAGGAGTTAAGAACCCAACAGTGGCAGCTTGGCAGAGGTGGGATTTGAACCCTGAACCTTCTGGTCCATAGTCCAGTACCTTATCCACTAGGCTACCACAGTCCCAGAGTTGTGTGAGCTTTTGCGTTTCTGGTAATAAAAGTTCTGCAAACCAGAAACTCTTTCTTTAATTATATTGGCTACTGCTACACTTTGCAAGAATTAGGTCTTGTTTTATGTATGCATATCAGAATCCATCTTTTGGAATTCAGCTCAGATAATGTTGGACAGATGAGCATATTTAGAGGAGTGTGATACTTGTTTCATTCCATGTACCTGGACTACAAGACTCCCGAGAATGGCTAGAGGAGCTTGGATCAAAAGAGGAAACAGGGATCTCTCTCTCTCTCTCTCTCTCTCTCTCTCTCTCTCTCTCTCTCTCTCTCTCTGACTTCTGGCCACAAAGAGCTATGACATCCTCAGGGATCAAATGTGATGATAGGGTGAATGCTTTTCTGTTGCGTCACTTGAGAGAGTTCAAGCCTTCAGCATCCTTTGGCATAATTATAGCATATCCATGCCCTGAGGAACTGACTGCAGAGGACACTTCCAGTCCTGCAGAGTGTGAACTGTTTTCTCCCCTTTGCTTTCAGTGATTCTTGTCTCTGAGAAGGCCTAAACTGTAAGCATGTCTATGCAAACCATGTGTCCTAGTTAAAACCTCACATTTGATGCCACCACCAAATATCTTTAATATTGAAGTGTGTGACTTATAAGGCACTCGGCATGTGTGTACAGAACCATAAACAATACAGAGCTAAAACTGTGAACGTTAATGTTCAATGTAATTTTTATGATGGGGCAAAAGGCAGAAACTAGTTTCCTTTCTCTGCAGTTTCTCTGACACCAAGGATTGGAGCTGATGCACTGAAATGCAACTGCAGCATAAACCCAAGTGCAGTGTGCTTCCTGTTAACCTGATGTAAACTTGTTTCATGGCTCAGGGTAGCAGCTTCTGTCACTAGTCCCTTTGTGCCTCTGTTATCGCTTTGTGGCATGTTGACAGAAAGAGAGAGTTTCTCGGATGTACTGAGGTAAATATTTCCGGAGAAGAAACAAACAAGTAACATGCCACAACTGGACCCCATTATGGACCTCATTTACCATAGTTAGAGTTGAGGAAGGTTATGGGCGTAACCAGCTCCCTTCTAGAAGAGTGTGTTGGAGGTTTAGCACTTGTTAATACACACAAACACACACACACACACACACACAAATGCATGTGCTGCCCAAACAGTATTATTGTTTTCTTGCAGGAAAGAGAAACAGCGGGAAGATAAACAAAGGTGAAAGAGTGAAAGCAGATACACATTTGGCCAGAAAACCAAACACTGAATGAGCAGGGCAGAGGACAAAAGGTTGAAAAGAGGGCAGCAAAACAAGCGTACTTGAAGGCACATCGATGCGATCTCACAAAGCTGCCAAATACCAAAAAGAAAAGAAGGAAAGGTTGAAGTGTACAGAATGACCTAATTGCTTTTTCATTCTGGACTGGCCCTAGATTCCGTTCCAAAGTTAAACTGTGGTGCCAGAACACACTTTGGATCTCGTTGCTTACTTCAGTAAGTAAGAGGACCACTAGAGCTGAGATACAACTGGCCCTTGCTCTAAAACGAGATGGTGGAGAGGGAAATTTAAGAAGAGTCTGACTGACCTCATCCGTGAGACTCTGGAAGTGATGTAATTTAATATGATTGTACTCTTAATCAAGGATATGCAAGGTGCATCTCTAGAGTTTCATGCAACGTGATATCCTATAATTTGTTTGAAAGTATGTTATGAAATAAAACCTTATTTAATTCATTATTACCTGGTGTCAGTAGCTAACATACTGTTAAGTGCTATGTAGACTTTCATTGTTTATTTTATTCATCTATTCAATCATGTACAGTGGAACCTTAGTTCTCGACCACCTCGGAACTTGTTGAATTCAGTTATCGGCACATTTTGAGTAGAAAAAATGTGTCTCGGTTCTCATCGATTCACGGTTCACGATTCAGTACACAGTGACTCAGTGGATCGGATTCACAATATCGGTTGCTCAGTGAAGATTTCTGCTATTTTCATTGTGTTTTTCTGTAGTTTTAGGTAGGTTATATAGAGCCAGCTGAAAGGGAAACAGGAACTTAATGGCTGCTGTTAACACAGGCTGCAATTTGAATTAGCAGCTATGCTATTGCCCAGAATTCATCAGTACAGTAAGTGAGCTTTCGCTTTTCATTTTCAATCCATTACTCACTAAGTTACTATATTATAATATAATGTTTGTGTTAATGTAAGTGTTTTAACTCATTTAACTCAGTACTTACTGTATCATTACTCTGCTATGATACAGTATACACCACTCTAAAAAAAAAAACACTCGTTAAACTCGTTAAACTCGTTACATTTAATTTATGATGGATTTGTGGGATCATATGCGCATCGGAAATCAGGAAGCACCTGTACAATACAACTCCATTAATGCATATAATGCCTTATACTGTGTGATTTTCTGGGGGTCGTTTTTGGTGATTGACAAGCCTTCTGGAACGAATTAATGACGAGAACCGAGGTACTCTATGCAGGGCAGTCTGGAAACAGTCCAAAGCAGTCTATAACAGTTCCCTTGATCAATCTCTGGAAAGGGACCAAACATGTCTAAGGCTACCCAGCCCATAGGTGTACCAGACTATCTGAGCACTCGACTGGCTCCTTCCAGTCCATGCAAGTGATGCAGCTACAGTAGTGCTTGAAAGTTTGTGAACCCTTTAGAATTTTCTATATTTCTGCATAAATATGAACTAAAACATCATCAGATTTTCACACAAGTCCTAAAAGTAGATAAAGAGAACCCAGTTAAACAAATAAGACCAAAATATTATACTTGGTCATTTATTTATTGAGGAAAATGATTCAATATTACATATTAGTGGAAGTGTATCATGGCACGAACAAAGGAGTTGTTGATGCTCATCTGGCTGAAAAAGGTTACAAAACCATCTCTGAAGAGCTTGGACACCAATCCACAGTCAGACAGATTGTGTACAAATGGAGGAAAATCAAGACCATTGTTACCCTCCCCAGGAGTGGTCGACCAACAAAGATCACTCCAAGAGCAAGGTGTGTAATAGTTGGTGAGGTCACAAAGACCCCATTGTAACTTCTAAGCAACTGAAGGCCTCTCTCACATTGGATAATGTTACAGAAGGCTATTGGAAGAATGTTTTGTGGACGGATGAGACCAAAATAGAACAAAATAGAATAAAACACTGCATTCCAGCATAAGAACCTTATCCCATCTGTGAAACATGGTGGTGGTAGTATCATGGTTTGGGCCTGTTTTGCTGCATCTGGGCCAGGACGGCTTGCCATCATTGATGGAACAATGAATTCTGAATTATATTAGAGAATTCTAAAGGAAAATGTCAGGACATCTGTCCATGAACTGAATCTCAAGAGAAGGTGGGTCATGCAGCAAGACAACGACCCTAAGCACACAAGTCGTTCTACCAAAGAATGGTTAAAGAAGAATAAAGTTAATGTTTTGGAATGGCCAAGTCAAAGTCCTGACCTTAATCTAATCGAAATGTTGTGGAAGGACCTGAAGTGAGCAGTTAATGTGAAGAAACCCACCAACATCCCAGAGCTGAAGCTGTTCTGTACGGAAGAATTGGCTAAAATTACTCCAAGCCGGTGTGCAGGACTGATCAACAGTTACAGGAAACGTTTAACTGCAGTTATTGCTGCACAGGGGGGTCACACCAGATACTGAAAGCAAAGGTTCACATATTTTTGCCACTCACTAATATGTAATATTATATAATTTTCCTCAGTAAATAAATGACCAACTAATAATATTTTGTCTCATTTGTTTACCTGGGTTCTCTGTATCTACTATTAGGACTTGTGTGAAAATCTGATGATGTTTTAGGTCATACTTATGCAGAAAGAGAGACCATTCTAAAGGGTTGACAAACTTTCAAGCACCACTGTACGGACAAACAACAACATGCCACTCTGGCAGACAGCAGAGTATTTATGTGAAAGTGAAGTGTCTGACCCGTGCTGGACCGTGCACCTCCCAGAGCACAACAACTGTGGAAGTGGAATCAACAACTGCCACTCTGTTCCCTGCACAGTGGATTCCAGTCAGCAATGATACAACAGCCCATTTAGGTCCCAGAGGCAGTCCCACTGTGAATATTAACCCTTCAGGGTGAGGTGTCGCAGGCAGCCATTCCAGCCTCTTCCTCACCTCAAAACCACTGACAAAGCAAAGCAAGCTGCTTGTCTTGCTCCTGCTCCCTGAACACAGCACATTTTTGAACCAGACTCTGCGCCACTTCCAGTGTTGGCATTGTCCAACCATATTCTATCCCTGAAATATCAGTGGGTGCCATAATCAGGTCCTGGTCAGTATAGCCTCGATTTACAGTGTTGAACAGCACTGCTGGCGGGCCTCCAGCCCTGGATGGCTGTCTTCATCCAAAGGAGCCCTTGACAGGTCCATCTGGAACAGCCTGGCAGGTGCAGAATTCAGTACTCAGAACCTACACTGCTTTTGTTCAGTGGTCCAAGTTGCATCACTCTTTCTGCTACTGCTCAAGCTACACCAGGTGTCTCTTCCTCTGCAATTATCCATCTCACTTCTGACAACAGTGTAGCCTCGAAGAAGCAGGCACTCCAGGAATATTGCTCATTGTGAAACATTGTGCTGGGAACCACCAAGGATTCCACAGCCACCTAGCTGCTGACCAGGGAGTCACAATATAACATCAGAACAGAAAGTAATGCTGTAAGCAGTAAGAAAACCATAGCATTTCTGTAAACATAGCACTTCCATCTAATCCCACAGATCATGTCTGCACCCAGACTGTATTGGAGAAATCTGGCTAGGAGTCACTCTTCCTGCTTAGGAATTACTCCCCATGTGATCTAATTAAATACCCTCAGTGAAACCTTCCTCCCCATTGCTCAATACTGCCCCAGTACCCAGAGCGTGGTCATTACAGCAAAAGAGCCATTCCCCAGCAGAGCTCATGTTTTGAATGAGCAAATAAAAACAAAATGTGCAGCTGGGTCTTGCAGCAGCTTGGTTTTCAGCAATAATACTTTATGTTCCTTCTAGGTGGAAGCAAAGTTCAAAATCGGAAATTCACATCAGCAAATTGCAGTGAACCGTATTAGCACACTCTCTGCTACAGCTCGTCCAGCATAACTTTTCACCACATGTTTGTGTGTGTCTGTTTTGCATATTGCCATATGCCTATTTAATGACAACCACAGGATTTTTCATTGTTCATTGTTAGCATATGGGACTAGCATGGATGCTTTGTTCAGGCAGTCCTGTAAGACAACGCTGGGCTTGAGGCCAGGTTGTTGGGAAAGACCAGTGCCCAGAGTCCTTCAAACGCCCACAGCGCCTGGACTCTTAACCTCTCCTTGTCGAAGCGGGGTCAAATGGAGGTTTTGTAGCAGTGGATAGCTGCGTAGACGAGCTGGAGGTGGTGCATCGCTGGCTAGAGTAGGTAAAAATAGGATTTATATGTCCCTGGTGGGGGTTAACAGTGGGTTTACTTAATCCCACACTGCTTGTAAGGTTAAACTCACAGATTTCCTGCTACAGATTTGTGTGTTTTTGTGTGGGGGGGGTGGTGGGGTGGTTAGCAAAAATGATCTTTTGAAAAACCAAAAGATTTAGTTTGCTGAGGTTGAGGTTAGGATTACGCGTAGGCATAATAATTGGTAATAATATAAACAAACTTTTCTAAAGTGATTAATCTTGTACTGCTTTTTTGCATATGTTGTGTTTTACAAATTACAAAATGTTATTACACAAATGGCAGCACATACAATTTGGATGGATAAAATTATTTGAATTTGTTTTTTTTGTTGTTGTTTTTTTGTTGTTGTTATTTTTTGCATGTACTCCTTGTTCGTAATAATCATCGCACGGTTGAATCAAGCTGTCAAAAAGCTAGCGGATGGCAAAAAGTTGTGTCATTAATCGTTTCATTAACAGATATACTTTTCAGAACAATCAGTAATGATGTTGGAGCTGATGAGTTTAAAGTAATTCAGCTTACAGTAATGGTGACTGGGCTTTCTGTATTTTTACTTAACTCAAGTCAAGTCAAGTCAGATCTATTTATATAGCGCTTTTTACATTGGAGCATTGTCTCAAAGCAACTTTACAAGTTTAGATTATCTCCTAATAACTATGTCCAATCCCAAATTGAGCAAGCCTAGGGCGACAGTGGCAAGGAAAAACTCCCTGAGTGTTATAGGAAGAAACCTTGGGAGGACCAAAACTCAAAAAGTGACCCAACATCCTTGGGCGGCGTAGATGATAAATCTAAGAGCGAAACTAAAGTCATGGAGTCAAAGTTCGAATAAAATGTGAAGTATGCACATCGGCATTAAGTGGCCCGGGTATGGTGGGGCTGGAGCTGATGACGGAAGCAGCTTGAGGTTAACTGTGGTTTTTTTGAAGGATTTCACTTTTCTACACACCAGAATTCACGTTTATTGAACATATGTAATACCAAATGTGTAATGTGAGAGCATCTCTGGTCTGTGTCAGGTGATATAGTCCTCAGAATGGCACCCATAATGAGCGGGATGTATCAGGTTCCCGTAATGACCAATTGGGTTTTGAGGCACTGTAAATCTGTGTGTATGTCTCTATATTCCACCTCAGGAGATGCTCCTGAGTTTCAGAGCTCTTCTGGTTGGGGGCTGGGTCTGTGTCATGCAGACTAGTGATGTCCCCATGTTACAACATGGCTACCATTTCACTACACAGGCATTCTGTGTGGGGTAACATTTTTCAATACTCTATGGTTTGTACCATATGCCTGATTTACTCTATGTACCCATGCTTCAAGGTCCTTGGTCCCTCTCTTGTGGCTTTTTCTTAGCCCGCAGGTTTTCAGTGTTTCTGTTTTCACTGAATCAGTTTTGTGTGGATTTATACATGTGTTTTGGATCATTATCTTGAGGGAAGATTCAACCATGACCTAGTTTTAGCTTCTTGGCAGATATATGCAGATTTTCATTTAAAATATCCTGGTACCTAGAGTCTTTGGATGAATCATAGCCCAACAGCAGCATCCCATTTTGCAATCAGTTGTCCTGGTCAGGGTCATAAGACAGGGTCTGGAACCTAATTCGGAACTGGATGGGTGTAGGCAGATGTACACCATGGACAGGGTAGCGTTCTATCACCTGACTTTCAATTTTATGACTTACAAGCACTAGGATTCAAACCAAGGCCTACAGAAACTGCCTTTTCCAGCAGCTGTCTCTAAACACTGACCTTCTAATTGAAACATCTTCCCATGCATCTGGTTACTGTATTGCCTTGTGAGTTGCAATAGGCTAAACAATTCTTTCACTGACTCGGTGGAAAACACATCATTAATACACTACATTTCAACAATGACAGTTTAATAATTCTGGAATTGATAAACATATCATATGCTGATAACCTGAGATTTAGTACAAAACTCTGTATTGACCATGAGTCTCCTTTACAAATATAGATGTTTACTTGTTTAGAACATCGGCCCTGAGTCCCTTCTTATTTGCTCTGGTGATGGACAGACTAACAGATGAGGTCAGACAGGAATCGCCGTGGACTATGATGTTTGCAGACGACATTGTGATCTGTAGTGAGAACAGGGAACAGGTAGAAGAGAACTTGGAGAGGTGGAGGTATAATCTGGAAAGGAGAGGAATGAAAGTCAACTGTAGTAAGACAGAATACATGTGTGTAAATGAAAAGGAGTCAGGTGGAACAGTCAGGCTACAGGGATCAGTGGTCACAAAGGTCCAGGAGTTCAGGTACTTGGGATCAACTGTCCAAGGAAATGGGGAGTGTGGAAAGAAGGTGAAGAAGAGAGTACAGGCAGGATGGAGTGGGTGGAGAAGAGTGTCAGGAGTGCTGTGTGACAAAAGAGTCACAGCAAAAGTGAAAGGAAAGATTTATAAGAGAGTAGTGAGACCAGCCTTGTTGTATGGGTTGGAGACAGTGGCACTGACAGAGACAGGAAGCAGAGCTGGAGGTGGCAGAACTTAAGGTGTTGAGGTTCTCTTTAAGAGTGTCTAGGGTGGACAGGATTAGGAATGAGATCATCAGAGGGACAGCACAGGTTGGAAAATTGGGAGACAAAATTCGAGAGGGAAGACTGAGATGGTTTGGACATGTGCAGAGGAGGGATAGTGGATATATTGGTAGGAGGATGTTGGAGATGGAGCTGCCAGGCAAGAGACGGAGAGGAAGCCAAAGAGGAGTTATTTGGTTGTGGTAAATGAAGATATGCAGGGAGTTGGGGTGAGAGTAGAGGACGTGGAGGACAGGGTGAGGTGGAAACATTTAACTCGCTGTGGTGACCCCTGATAAAGGGAGAAACCGAAAGAAGAAGAAGAAGAAGACTTGTTTAGAACATAACTGCAGTGCTAAATAGCCAATATACAGGTTTAAAGTCAGCATTATGTCCAATGAATAAGACACTGACTTAAATGGGTGTTAATATTACTATAGTCACAAGCTAGTGTAAATACTTTGCATGTAGTGTTTTATTAAACAATAATATTAATTCATATTAAACACAATATGAAAACATTTAGTACAATACTGTACTGTATAATGCATAAATTCTTGTCTTTTTATCTTTTATAAACTTAAAACACCAAAAAACAAAATGGAAAATATTAAAAAGCTGTTTTCTACCTGCATTTCTCGTTACTGTCAGCAGGTGTCACAAGGGTTTGCTCGTACAATTTTTCTGTCATTCAGACATTAATTAGATGTCTATAAGAAAGATTTTTATTTGCTATATGCTTTATTTTTTATATGCTTAAGACCTCAGACATTATAAAGTAACATTAGGATGATCCTTTCTAAAAGGCTAAGGCGGTCCGTTTAAAGTTACTCAAGGTGCATCAGATTATTACCTATGCTTCAGTTTTGTTACTTTATATATACACTCATCATTCTCCCTTTATGCCTTGCAGTTACTGAATATGTGAATGGTGGTGGCTCAGTGGTTAAGGCTCTGGACTGCTAATCAGAAGGTCAAATTTTAATTATTGGGTGCTTCGTCATCTAGTACTCTGTCACTTTGGTTAAGGGCGTGAAGGCAATTGTACATTAAAACCATACTGTCATCAGTAGTCTGCAACTTTTAGTAGAAACACTCCAAAGATCTTAAAGTAAACTCACAATTACATAATTTGGTCCTATGAAAGATGCACTACTCATTTTCAGTTATTTAATCAGACATTATTATTAAATCAATGCATACATAATACCTACAAATAGAACACACATGCAGGACCTTTTCAGCTTTTACACTATTTCAATTTCTGCAGGCATTCTTTCTTATTTTAATCATGTAAACATGTCAGTGCTCATCAGAGTGATTTAGAAAGTGGTTGACTCACGGCATTAAAGTGCTACACTGCGTAAACTCTATTAGATTGGAAATGGTGTTTCGGCGAGGTTAGGCGTCGACAGTGAGAGCGGGCAGCGAGAGGGAGTTACTCTTCATGGTAATATGAGTAATTGAGTGTGTTTAGGGTCAGTCTGATTCTGCTGACCCGAGTCCACGCTCCCTCTTGTGACCCCACCACCATATTTCACAGCCTTTAAATGAACGTCTCACTGGGCCAGATCGGTTTCCGCTCGCCGGCAAGAACACCTGACCCACACACACCTTCTTTCATTTTCTTTCACCTCCTGACTTACTGTAAATTCTCATGGAACATGTCCTACTCTGTGCTTCATACTTTCTGTCTCCCTGTCTGTCTGGGTGGCTACACACTTGAATCATGAACTCATAAACGTCTCGATGACAACATCAGAGGTCACGGCTGTCACCAGCTTTACCTATTACATCATCAAGGCGAGACAGTGCAGTATCCTTTAAGCACTTCTCAAATAGTAGGCTGTCGATTTATATGTTCATAACATTCAATCAAAATGACAATTCTATTAAGTATCGATGATGTAACGCTCACCTCATGATCTTTTTCTGACTATGACAGCTACAGTTCCAGTGCAGGTCGGTGTTTAGCAGCTTTTTAACACCTTATCAAGACATCTAATCATCGAATTTGACAAGCTTGGCCATTAGGTTTCACGCAACAGTTTAAAGCTTCCACCATTATAGGATCTGTTCTCACAATCTGAATCACAACTGAGTGTTTGAAGTATTTTCTAAAACTCCTACACCACAAAGCTCTGGATGGAAATTGAATCCCCAGGACCATCACTATAATTATTCCTTTATGAAAGCTCAACATATGATTAATGGCTTGTCAGATGAAAGGGTGATGGATCCTGTAGTCAGAAATACAGTAAGCGTTACTATGACCACAGACCTTGAACTTTTACTTACACTGGGTGCACCTTCTCAAAAACGTACAAAATCAAAAGAGATTATGAATAGCCTAGTAAAATAAGATTAGAGGGTTACAGTAATTAATAAGCTAATCAAGGTCAATGGGATACAGTAAGCTGGTGTTTGTTCTTGACTTGTCTGTGAGTGTTTTGTGTATAAACATGCTGTGTGGTCTCTTACGAGACATTTTTATGATCATCTCTCAGTTTAGCGCTGTCTATTCAATCCTTTCAGAGCAAATCACAAAAACGTGATCCCAAATAAACTGCTTAGGTCAACTGAAGGACGCCTGCCTAATGTTGTAAATGTTCTGGCCTTGCTTGACATCTTTGTCCACTTAGTTACCTTCTTAGATCAGCTAGACAAGTAATACAAGAAATATACAAGTACTGTAAGACTTGTGAATTCATACTGTATGACATAGAGAAGATCATCGATGAAAATGTGGGGGCCTGTTGCCTTACCCTAACTACATTCATTTTAAATTCATTTTTAGCTTAACTCTTTATACTCCCAACCCATACCACACAGTCAGTTTTTTCAGTCTGCACGTACACAATATGGTCTACAACTACACTATATGGACAAAAGTATTGGGATACCTACAAATTTAAAATATAAACAATATGGAATTGCAACCTCCTTTGCAGCTACTGTATAACAGTTTACACTCTTCTGGGAAGGGTTCTACAAGGTTTTGGAGTGTGTGTGAGAAAGTTTGCTCATTCATCCAGAAAAGTATTTCTGAGGTCAGACACGATGTTGAAAAAGATGGCATTCCTGGCCATCTCCATTCTAGTTCATCCGAAAGGTGTTTGGTGAAGTTGAGGTCAGGGCTCTGTGTGGGCCAGTCAAGGTCTTCCACACCAAAATCGCCCAACCATGCCTTTATGGACCTTGCTTTGTACTCTGGGGCACAGTCATGTTGGAACAGAAATGGGCCTTCCCCAAACTTCTCCAAACACAATGTTGGAAGCATACAATTGTCCAAAATATCTTGGTATGCTGAGGCATTAAGATTTCACTTCACTGGAACTAAGAGGCCCAAGCCAACCCCTAAAAACAACCCCATCCCTCCTCCATGAAATCTCCTCCACCAGTTGGCACAATGCAATCAGGCAGGTAATGTTCTCCTGGCATTCGCCAAACCCAGATTCATCCATCAGACTGCCAGAGAAGCATTGTTCGTCACTTCACAGAACGTTTCCACTGCTCGAGAGTCCAGTGGTGGTGTGCTTTACACCACTCCATCCGATGGTTACCATTGTGCTTGATAAAGCAAGGCTAGCATGCAGCTGCCCGGCCATGGAAACCCATGCCACGAAGCTCCCAGTGCACAATTTTTTGTGCTGATGTTAATACCAGAGGAGGTTTGGAGCTCTGCAGTTATTGACTCAGAAGAGCATTGGCAACTTTTATGCACTATTTACCTCTCTCTAACTTTGTGGTCTGCCACTTTTTGGCTGAGTTGCTGTGGTTCCTGAACACTTACAATTTTTAATAATACCACTCACAGTTCAATAATACCACTCACACAAACTGACTCATTGCAGTATTATTACAGTACCATGCTCCAATTCAGTGAGCGCTTTAGAACGACCCATTCTTTCACAAATGTTTGTAAAGGTAGACTGCATGGCTAGGTGTCACTGAATGAAACACCTGATTTCAATGATTAAGAGGTGTGTCCGAATACTTTTGTCCATATAGTGCACCTTGAGTACAAGTAAGTTTAACTTTTGAAAGTATTTGAAAGTATTCTAAATACCAAGTCTATCAAACTGCACTCCCAGCTTGCTTTGCAACATTCCATAAATGTACGCAGAAGATCTCAGTGTGTAACTTTGATTGACTTCATGTATTTGTCTCCATCTCTAGCTGGACGGGCAAAGTGCTAATTTCTGATATAGCGCCTACAGTGTGGAATTAACTAGGGAACTTCTATATAGAATGCAAAACTTCTATAAAGTCTGAGAATTTTGCAATGTAATGTGTGTTACTTCTCAATAGGGCTCTGAATTCTATTCAGAATCCATAAACTATAGGTTAATTATATATATATCAAACATAGACATATTTCCAGTTATGGATAATGGCTTAAAGTTGCAGAATAATACAGATATTTCAGGTCAGGAGAAGCATGAAGTGGAAAGGTCTACAGATGCTTTTGAACTTTAGACGCCGTTGTTTCATGCCTCTCTGTTTCACTCTGCTCCCATCTGTGGGTCATGTGCAGTCTTCTAAAGAAGCTGAATGTTTGAAAGCACAGCTGTGAACTTGCATGAATTATGTGAAAGTCACTTTGCTATGCACCCCACCCCTTTTACTTTGCAAATATACAATGGTATACAAAAGTCTGGCAGTGAAAATGCCCCTTGTTGGGATCTTTGTGGAGAAGGATTCATACTGCAGCAGGATAAAGACCCAACATACAAGTCAAAGCTCTGCAGCAACTATTTGAAGACCAAAGAAAACCAAGGAGTGCTGACTATCATTGACTTTCCCCCCGGTCACCTGACCTACATCCCCATCGAGCATTTATAGGGGGGCTTAAAGACACAAAAAGCCAAGTATTCAGTCATATCACAAGATGCTCTTTGGAATATTGTGAAATCAAGCAGGATAACATTATGGCGTCCATGCCTGCTCAAGTGTGTTCTGTACAGCAAAAGGGGAATTGTGCAAATACTAATAAATTCTGAAAAATACATTACATTTAAAGAATTTAGCAGCCACCCTTATCCAGAGCGACTTACAACTGGTACAACCTTACAATCCAAGTCATTCTGGCTTAAGGGCATTGCTTAAGGACCCAACAGTGGCAAGCTTGGCGGAGGAGCAATTTGAATCCTGGACCTTCTGTTTCATAGTCCAGTACCTTTACCGCTAGGCCACCACAAATTTATCCACAAAAGTATTTTTTTCCACAGTTTTTCCCTCAAATTGCATTGCTTATTATATGATTTGTAATGAAACTTTAAGAAATTTTGAGAAAAATACAAAATAGAAGCAGTTTTACTAGTAATATCAAACTTTTGGTCCCCTCTGAATATTGATCTCAAATATGATTGCAGTTTAATGTTACTTAGAATCGCCAGTGACAAGAAACTTTAATCCATAAACAGACTTAACAGTACTACCTTTTCTTTATGTCATCAGATTTGCTCCTTTTGAAAGCAATGTGTGGTTGGTTGGTGCCTTCCTTGTTGGAATTAGAATCCAAGAGCACAATTTCATTAAACTATCTGTGGGCAAAACTACCGTATTTTCCGGACCATAAAGCGCACCGGGTTATAAGGCGCGATATCAATGATCGACTGCTAACAGATCTATTTTCATACATAAAGCGCACCGGGTTATAAGACGCATGAAATGAAACAAAACTCTTAAGTTCCGTCGGAAGCTCAGTTTGGTCTTTACCTGGCTCAGGGCGTCTTCTTGCTTCCTCCACTTCCGTACCATTGATTCGTCAATGTTGAATTCTCTCGCAGCTGCTCTATGTCCATGTTGTACTGCGTGACTGATAGCGTTGTGTTTGAAATCCGCTTCGAAAATGAATGAATGAATGCACGTACCCTAATGCTGAAGCACATACCGTATTACTCCGCTATGCTGCGCACTACGGTGGCCGTAAGCTTCGTAACCTACCAAAGACTGTGCTAAAACATTTTGACAGATTTATGAGCGCCGTGTACCATCTACAATCAGTTGTAGGTCAGAAAGCACAACCAGAATTAATTCATACATTAGGCGCACCGCATTTTAAGGTGCACTGTCGATTTTTGAGAAAATTAAAGGATTTTAAGTGCGCCCTATGGTCCGAAAAATACGGTACTGAATTTTTGGAAAACTAGGAACGTTGACACTAAAGTTGGCATTACTGTTCCATGGAGGAAATTGAAGAACAAACTAGCACTAAAGATTTTTAAAAATTTGTTTAATGCTAACGTAACTGATGCCTTTGTTTTATTGGTCTAATATGTACTTTTGGTATGTTATACATTTAAAAGTAGCTAGTCAAAACATATAGCTATCTATGAGCTATCATTATCTTGCCTGCAGAGGAGTTGACTTTCTTTTAAATATTTCTGGATGTCCATTACTACTTGTGAAAAACTGAAAGCCTTAGGCGCTCGGCTTTTGGAAAGATGCGGGAGCATTATGGGAAATGTAGTGCCTGCAGTGAATTTGTGTGGCGCGTCTTGTAGTGCTGCTCAGTAATCCAGGAAAAAAATTGACTTTAAATTTAAATTGATTAGAAATTTATTTCAGTGAGATACAGTAACATTTTAATGGGCACATGCCATATGGTGGCTGCATCAGTAGCACTGTCACCTGACAGTGAGAAGTTCCTGGGTTCAATCCCAGGTGGAGTGGTCTGGGTCCTTTCTGTGTGTGTCCTGCCCCTATGGGTATATGCCAGGTCCCACAGTCCAAAGACATGCTTTAGGTTAATTGATTATGCAAAATTGACCGATCTGAGGTCTATCTATAAGACTAGCTTCGATATAACCTTGACTGTTGACGTATCCTTGAGTCTATTGTTGAAGAGTAATTGTTGCTAAAGCGCGACGTTAAATAAACTAAATAAGCGAACAAACGTGCCTCAGGAAAGTATAGATATTTTGCACGGTACTAATTGAATAATGTGTGTTCAATGCTTCAAAGAGTAACAGAAAACGGGAAATAAAATACTTGAGGTTCAAATGGTGTTAAAAAAGTGATATCGGTAGTTCTAAGAAAGCTTATAATATGGCATGCATATGCATATGGTCTCTCTTTCCCTCTGTCTTTTCACCTCTCCCTCCCTCTTTTCCCTCCCTGGCTCTCCTGGTCCCTAGCTGATTTTCAATTCTGAGAAATCCCTCCTCTCGGCTCTGCCTCACAGTGGCTTGACTGGATGTAAACCCCCTTAGGGCTCAGAGAGACATGAATAAACCAAACCGGCACCACCGCCAAATTACTTACAGATCAGCCCAGCATTCTTCACTAAACTTTCCCTCTGTCTCTCCCCTCTCTGCCTCAGTTCTTCCCTTTCTTCCTTCTCATATGGGTCCCAGTTATGATTTACTGTTGATGGTAAACCTTTAAGCAGATAGCTAATAGCTACAAAAGGTGTTAGACACCTATTCGGATGGTGTTAATACAGATGGCAATCTACCATATGAGATTAAGCTCACTGTTTTTTCTTCAGACTGTATTACAATCAAGACTTTTAAGAAGGCACAACGGCTAACATCTTGCATTGGTTTGAGAAACAATCAGATTGGGAGAGGCCCAACACGTTTGCTGATCCATTGTGCTGGGGCAATGAGCAAATGATATATTTATTTATGTGGTAATTGAAAACACACAAACAGGATATAAGCCTTTGGACGTTCTTTGCTATGAAACATATGCTACAAAGAGACCGCAACTGGTAGTCAGTGAAGGATCGAGATGGGAACAAGTGAAGGTATCCACTTTATAGAACACTGCAACAGATGAGAACAGAGATTGTGGACTTCATTTTTATGATTAATTACTAAAGCCAGTATTCCTCCAGGACTATAAAACATATTGTTGCAAAGTTCTGGATAACGTCTTTATCCTCATCTCCCTAGTGGCTTGCAGCAGCAGACTGTGGTTGGGCAATTGATCAGGTACACCTACCATACAGGTGCACTTTGTGGATACACAATTACTGATTTTGTACAGTGGTGCGTGAAAGTTTGTGAACCCTTTACAATGTTCTATATTTCTGCATAAATATGACCTAAAACATCACCAGATTGTCACACAAGTCTAAACGTAGATAAAGAGAATCCAGTTAAACAAATGATACAAGAATTTAAAGAACAGGGATCTATCAAAGTCTGCTCTTCACAACACATGTTTGTGGAAGTGTATCATGTCACGAACAAAGGAGATTTCTGAGGACCTCAGAAAAAGGGTTGTTGATGCTCATCAGACTGGAAAAGGTTACAAAACCATCTCTAAAGAGTTTGGACTCCACCAATCCACAGTCAGACAGATTGTGTACAAATGGAGGAAATTCAAGACCATTGTTACCCTCCCCAGGAGTGGTCCACCAACAAAGATCACTCCAAGAGGAAGGTGTGTAATAGCTGGCAAGGTCACAAAGGACCCCAGGGTAACTTCTAAGCAACTGAAGGTCTCTCTCACATTGGCTAATGTTAATGTTCATGAGTGCACCATCAGAAGAACACTGAACAACAATGATGTGCATGGCATCATTACAACGAGAAAAGCCACTGCTCTCCAAAAAGAACATTGCTGCTGTCTGTTAGTTTGCTAAAGATCACGTGGACAAGTCAGAAGGCTATTGGAAGAATGTTTTGTGGACGGATGAGAACAAAATAGAAGTTTTTGGGTTTAAAAGGGAAAAGCGTTATGTTTGAAGAAAGGAAAACACTGCATTTCCAGCATAAGAACCTTATCCCCATCTGTGAAACATGGTGGTGGTAGTATCATGGTTTGGGCCTGTTTTGCTGCATCTGGGCCAGGACGGCTTGCCATCATTGATGGAACAATGAATTCTAAATTATATCAGAGAATTCTAAAGGAAAATGTCAGGACATCTGTCCATGAACTGAATCTCAAGAGAAGGTGGGTTATGCAGCAAGACAACGACCCTAAGCACACAAGTCGTTCTACCAAAGAATGGTTAAAGAAGAATCAAAGTCCTGACCTTAAGCCAATCAAAATGTTGTGGAAGGACCTGAAGTGAGCAGTTAATGTGAGGGAATCCACCAACATCCCAGAGCTGAAGCTGTTCTGTATGGAGGAATGGGCTAAAATTCCTCCAAGCCGGTGTGCAGGACTGATCAACAGTTACAGGAAACGTTTAGTTGCAGTTATTGCTGCACAGGGGGGGTCACACCAGATACCGAAAGCAGAGGTTCACATACTTTTTCCACTCACTAATATGTAATATTGGATCATTTTCCTCAATAAATAAATGATCAAGTATAATATTTTGTCTCATTTGTTCAACTGGCTTCTCTTTATCTACTCGGATTCGGACAAGTCTAGGACTTGTGTGAAAATCTAATGATGTTTTAGGTCATATTTATGCAGAAATATAGAAAATTCTAAAGGGTTCACAAACTTTCAAGCACTACTATATATCTGTTGTACAACTGTATTCCGTTAATCAATGGAAATAAACAATTATTGTTCTGCAACGTTCTGTTGGGAAAAGATGGGTTCTGGCATTCACGTGGATGTTACTTTGATGGATACCACCAACCTAAACATTGTTGCAGACCAAGCACATCACTTTATGGCAGTGGTATTGCCGACTTTCAGTGGCCCCTTTCAGCAGGTAATGCACCCTACCATAACAAGGTAAGACTGTATATACAAAGTGCAAATACGTTACACGTTCAAACTGCTTCAAATGTAACTTCGACTATTTCAGCCACACCCACCGCAGAAGCATAAAATCAGGCATACAGTCACACAATCCGGGTAGACAAACACTGGCAGTAACATTGAACATGGCACCATCACACTGTACCAACTTTTTAACAAGGCTCTTTATTAAATTTCTGCCTGGCTAGAGCTACACTGGTCAACTATAAGTGATGTTTTTGTGAACTGGAAAGGGCAACATCAGATCAGTCACAAAGCAGTGCTCTTCACAAGCTCGCCGTTGTATTGAAGTGCATACAGTCATCTCTCCTTGGTTGCAGCACACACTCCTGAGTTCCAATCATCATGTCCAATAAACAAAGCACACTGCCATTGAACCCTAAAGCTCCGAAGTGATGAATCACACTTTGCCACTTGGCAGTCTGAAAGATACAAAAGGGAACTTCAAATGCTACAGCATACAACAATGTTTGAGAGAATTTATGAATCCAACTTTGTGGCAAAAGTTTGGCCAAGGTTTGTTTCAACATCACTTTCTCTCATTCCATAAGGAAGCGGTTTGCTGAGTACAAAAGAAATTGACTGGCATGTACAGATCCCTGACTTCAGCTCCATCCAACACATGAATTGACACACCAAGTACAGGCAGAGCTTATCACCTAGTGTCAGTGCCAAACCTCATTAATGGTCTTAAATGTAACCGAATCCTCACAGCTGTGTTTTAAAATCCAGTAGGAAAACATTCAAAACGCATAAACTGTGTCTTGAGTCGAAGAGTGAACTGTTATAATAGCAAAAGTGGGACTAACTTCAAAGTAATGTGCAGATTTTATTTGTAATGAGATGATGAATAAGTCAAAGTCAAATTTATTTCTATAGCACTTTTTATAATTGAGAATTGTCTTAAAACAGCTTTGCAATTTTCTAGGCCCAAAGATGTACAGTGGTGCTTGAAAGTTTGAGAACCCTTTAGAATGTCTATATTTCTGCATAAGTATGATCTAAAACATCATCAGATTTTCACACAAGTCCTAAAAGTAGATAAAGAGAACCCAGTTAAACAAATGAGACACAAAATATTATACTTGGTCACTTATTTATTGAGAAAAATGATCCAATATTACATATTAGTGAGTGGAAAAAGTATGTGAACCTCTAGGATTAGCTGTTAATTTGAAGGTGAAATTTGAGTCAGATGTTTTCAATAAATAGGATACCAATCAGGTGTGAGTGTGCATCCTGTTTTATTTAAAGAACAGGGATCTATCAAAGTCTGTTATTCACAACACATGTTTGTGGAAGTGTATCATGGCACGAACAAAGGAGATTTCTGAGGACCTCAGAAAAAGAGTAGTTGATGCTCATCAGGCGGGAAAAGGTTAAAGAGTTTGGACTCCACCAATCCACAGTCAGACAGTTTGTGTACAAATGGACGAAATTCCAGACCATTGTTAACCTCCCCAATAGTGGTCGACCAACAAAGATCACTCCAAGAGCAAGGCTTGTAATAGCTGGCAAGGTCACAAAGGACCCCAGGATAACTTCTAAGCAACTGAAGGCCTCTCTCTCATTGGCTAATGATAATGTTCACGAGTCCACCATCAGAAGAACACTGAACAACAATGGTGTCCATGGCAGGGTTGCAAAACGAAAGCCACTGCACTCCAAAAAGAACATTGCTGCTCGTCTGCAGTTTGCTAAAGATCATGTGGACAAGCCAGAAGGCTATTGGAAGAATGTTTTGAAGACAGATGAGACCAAAATAGAACTTTTTAGTTTAAAAGAAATGCGTTATTGTCACGCTCGCTGGCCACCACGCCAGCGTCACCTGCGCACGTCACATCACACGCACCTGTTCCTCGTTTCTTCATCACACCCGCACTCTATTTAACCCGCACTCACTTCACCGTCACTGCGGATTATTGATGTTATGCCACCAACGCGTTCCCTACCAGTCGTGCCTCTACACACCGTCCCTCGTCTCGCGTTCCTACGCACTCCGTCCGTCCGTCCGTCCGTCCGTATTCCTCACATCCCCAGGTTTGTCACGTTTTGTTTCATGCCCGTTTTCATTCCCCGCCTGTTCAGTTCGCTGTGTTTGTTTTCTGTTGGTTAATAAATCTCCCCTTTACTTTTGAACCTGCGTTCGTCTCCTGCTTCCCCTCCGGCTCACGCCGTTACAGTTATGTTTGGAGAAAAGAAAACACTGCAGTCCAGCATAAATACCTTATCCCATCGACCGTTTCTACGGCGATATCCTGCTCCTGCTGGACGTTTGTGATTGCAGTGCAGGTCGTTTTTTGACATTTCCCCTTTTGGACTCCGAGTTTTTAAGAAAGGTTTTCTTTTTGTTTCTCCACTGGAGGTGATTGAAGCCCTGGTTTTGGGCCCACCACATGTGGCCGGTGCTCCAGAAGGGCACCGTAGTAGATCGGTTCCTGGAGGAGCTGGAGTTTGGTTTGTTTAGCTCCTCCTGGGAATCCCCGGGCATCGACACTGTGGGTTTCCAGCCCTGCAGAACCAGTTCGCCCTGTCCGCCTCTGCACTGGCTGGTAAGGTGCTGGACCATCCCCAGCTTACCACCAGCCGGACCGCCCTACCAGGCGTCCAAGCAAATGCCGGGCGACCACATTTTATTTTTAGTCGCTCTTGTTTTTTTTCCCGAATCCCTCAGTTCCTAGTATTCGCGTTTCCAAACACGCCTCAGAATCACCTAGTTCCGATCATGGTACCCGCTCAGTCGGCTTCCTCGACACACCCGCACTGACGTTCCGTTTGGGACACGGACGATCACATTCACACGTGCACCTACCTCCCGCGTCCCGGATGTTGGTTGCCGGTGGCTGCCCCAAGGACATCTGCAGTTTACGGTGGCCTGGCCCCAAGGACGTCATCAAGGTTCCGGGTGGCTGCCCCAAGGACCGTCAGCAGTTCCCCGTGGCTTGCTGCCCCAAGGACGTCTGCAGTTCCGAGTGGCTGCCCCCAGGGCACCAGAAGCCTTTCTAAAAGGCTCCATCCACGTCCGAAGCCTTTCCAAAGGCCACTGCCTCCACGGAGACCCCGTCTGAGACCTCACTAACCGGCCGCAACCCCCAGAGGGAAAGCCGTTCGGAGATTGTTCTCCTCCATAGAGACCCAAGTCGTCGACTCTGCTGTCAAGGCATCACGTCGTACCACGACTATGCTGTCAAGCATCACGTCGTCCACGACTCTGCTGTCAAAGAATCACGTCGTCCACGACTCTTTGCTCTCAAGCATCACGTCTTCCACGACTCTGCTTTCTCAGCATCACGTCGTCCCCGACTCTGCTCTCAAGCATCAACGTCGTCCACGACTCTGCTCTCAAGCATCATACGTCGTCCACGGGGACTCTGCTCTCAAGCATCACGTCGTCCACGGGGGACTCCTGCTCCTCAAGCATCACGTCGTCCACGACTCTGCTCTCAAGCATCACGTCGTCCACGACTCTGCTCTTCAGCCCCAGCATCACGTCGTCCACGAACTCTGCTCTCAAGCATCACGTCGTCCACGACTCTGCTCTCAAGCATCACGTCGTCCACGACTCTGCTCTCAAGGCACACTCGTCCACGACTCTGCTCTCAAGCATCACGTCGTCCACAGACTCTGCTCTCAAGCATCACGTCGTCCACGACTCTGCTCTCAAGCATCACGTCGTCCACGACTCTGCTCTCAAGCAATCACGTCGTCCACGACTTCTGCTCTCAAGCATCACGCTCGTCCACGACTCTGCTCTCTCAAGCATCACGTCGTCCACGACTCTGCTCTCAAGCATCAAGTAGTCCACGACTCTGCTCTCAAAGCATCACGTCGTCCACGACTCTGCTCTCAAGCATCACGTAGTCCACGACTCTGCTCTCAAGCAATCACGTCGTCAACGACTCCGCTGACAAGCATCACGTCGTCCACGACCCCCGCTGACAAGAATCACGTCGTCCACGACTCTGCTCTGCAGCACTCGTCGTCCACGACTCTGCTCTGCAGCCACTCGTCGTCACACGACTCTGCCTCTGCAGCCACTCGTCGTCCACGACTCTGGCTCTGCAGCCACTCGTCGTCCCACGACTCTGCTCTGCAGCCACTCGTCGTTCCACGACTCTCTGCTCTGCAGCCAACTCGTCGTCCACGACTCTGCTCTGCAGCCACTCGTTCGTCCACGACTCTGCTCTGCAGCCACTCGTCGTCCACGACCTCTGCTCTGCAGCCACTCGTCGTCCCGACTCTGCTCTGGCAGCCCACTCGTCCGTCCACGGACTCGGCTCTGCCAGCCACTCGTCGTCCACGACTCTGCTCTACAGCCACTCGTCGTCCACGACTCAGCCCTGCAGCCGCTCGTCGTCCACGACTCAGCTCTGCAGCCACTCGTCCGTCTCTGCTACCAAGCAACGCCGCCTCGCCTCTGCTGTCAAGCAACGCCGCCCTCCGCCTCTGCTGTCAAGCAACGCCGCCTCGCCTCTGCTGTCAAGCAACGCCGCCTCGCCTTCTGCTTTGTCAAGCAACGCCGCCCCGAGGGGCTCGCCTCTGCTGTCAAGCAACGCCGCAGGTGAGTCGCCTCTGCTTGTCAAGCAAACGCCCGCCTCGCCTCTTCTTTTGTCAAGCACGGCCGCCTCGTCTCTGCTCTCAAGCACGGCCGCCTCGTCTCTGCTCTCAAGCACGGCCGCCTCTCGTCTCTGCTCTCAAGCACGGCCGCCTCGTCTCTGCCTCAAGCACGGCCGCCTCGTCTATGCTCTCAAGCACGGCCGCCTCGTCTCTGCTCTCAAGCACGGCCGCCTCCGTCTCTGCTCTCAAGCCACGGCCGCCTCGTCTCTGCTCTCAAGCACGGCCGCCTCGTCTCTGCTCTCAAGCCCGGCCGCTGATCGTCTCTGCCTCTCAAGCACGGCCCGCCTCGTCTCTGCTCTCTAAACAACGGCCGCCTCGTCTCTGCTCTCAAAGCACGGCCGCCTCGCCTCTGCTCTCAAGCACGGCCGCCCCGCCTCTGCTCTCAAGCACGGCCGCTCGCCTCTGCTCTCAAGCACGGCCGCCTCGGCTCCTCTTGACTCTCAAGCACGGCCGCCTCGCCTCTGCTCTCAAGCACGGGCCGCCTCGCCCTCTGCTGTCAAGCACGGCCGCCTCGCCTCTGCTGTCAAGCGTCGCCCTCGCCGCCTCTGCTGTCAAGCGTCGCCGCCTCGCCGCCTATGCTGTCAAGCGTCGCCGCCTCGCCGCCTTCCTGCTGTTCAAGCGTCACCGCCGTCTTCGCCTCGCCGCCTCTGCTGTCAAGCGTCGCCGCCTCCGCCTCTGCTGTCAAGCGTCGCCGCCTCGACGCCTCTGCTCTCAAGCGCGCCGCCTCGCCCCTCTGCTCTCAAGCGTCGTCGCCTGTCGACGCCTCATGCCTCTCAAGAGTCTGCCGCCTCGCCGCCTCTGCTGTTCAAGCGTCGCCCGCCTCCTCGCCGCCTCTGCACTCTCAAGCGTCGCCGCCGCCGCCTCTGCTGTTCCCGTCCCTGCTTCTTCTCCCGGGATCTCCTCCCAAAATCTTCTCTTCAATCTTCTCCTTCCGTGAAAGACGAAGGAGAAGGTCTCTGCCTCCGGTCTTTCTTTCCCTCTTCTCCTCCAGGCAAAGAGGGTGGTGGAGGGGAGGAGAAAGCCTTGTAGAAAATGGGTGGGGTAGGCAGGAGTTAGTTAGATCGCCGTCCGTAGCGGATCTTCTCTCCCGGTCTTCCGCGGCTACTCTGGGCATGTTGCGCGGGGAGATACGGCACGCGAGCGAGTCGGGGAGTGGTACTGCAAAGGCGTAGATAGAGGGCGAATGTAGAAAGTTGGTGGATAATCGGATATACAGAGAGAGGAATAGTATAGATCCTCCTATGCCATTCTCGAAGGGCCTCTTTCTTTCCCTCTTCTGCCTCCGGAGGCAGTAGGAGGTGGGGGGCGAAGAGCAGAACAAAAGGAGGGGTGGGGAGAAGGGGAGGAGTGGTAACAAGGGTGGCCAAGAGGAAGGCTTTCAAGAGATTGGGTTAAATATAGGGGGGGGTGTTATGGGAGAGGGGGAGGGACGGGGAGTAGTATGGATTGATCAATGATAGGGGTGTGGAGCGGAAATCTCGCTCCAGGAGGTGGATCTTCTCTCCCCTCTTCGCTCCCTGGGTCCGAGAATAGATGGGGAAGGGGGTGAGGAGGGTAGAACGGAGGGACAAGAAGAGTGCGTGATCTCCCTGGTCCTCTTCTCTCCCTCTTTCTCCTCCATCTCCTACCATTCTTCTCTCCCTCTTCTCCTCCTGTGGAATACTCCCTCCAGCTTCTTCTCTCTCCCTCTTTTTCCGCCCCTCCTCGCCGCCTCTGCTCTCACGCGTCGCCGCCTGGTCGCCGCCGTCATTCTCTCCATCTTCTCCTCCGGGGCAGTTCGCCGCCTCTGCTCTCAAGCGTCGCCGCCTCGCCGCCTCTGCTCTCAAGCGTCGCCGCCTGGATAATCGGGTCTTCCTCCGTCTTCTCTCCCTCTTTTTCGTCCGATCTCCTCCGAGCGATCTTCTCTCCCTCTTGCTCCGCACTCCGGAAATACCCCAGATGTGGGATAAAGCTGAACGGCGCGGTGACAGACTCTACAGCGGAATGGAAGGAATCTCCTCGTCTCTTCTACCTCCCAAAAGGCGACAAAAAGGGCGGTATAAGAATAAGCAGAAATAAAAAACCAGGGGGGTCTCGTCAGAGCGAAAGGGGAGTATAGGCTGTGATCGCCTCCTCGCCTACTCTGCTGTCAGGCTTCGCCTTCCTCGCTTACCCTCCTTCTTCCTTCATTCCCCCTCTCCTCCTCTTGTTCCTCCATTCCTTGCGACCGGGGGGCTCTTTCTGGAGTCCTAGCTCCGTCTCGGAACTCGTGGGGGGGGGCTCTGTCACTCCCGCTTGGCCCCCACTCCATCGTCACCTGGGGGTATGCGCACGTCACATCACAGACACCTCACCTGTTCCTGCTTTTCTTCACAACAAAGGACCCTCACTCTCTTTAACCCATAACCCCACTCACCTCACCGTCCGCCGGATTAATTGATGTTATCCCCAACGCGTTCCCTACTCAGTCCGTGCCTCTACACACCCGTCCTCCTGTCGTCTCGCGTTCCACCCTCCTTCCCCTTCCGTCCTTGCCTTCCTTATTCCTCCACATCCCCCGTTTTTTGTCCACTGTTTTTTTTTCCTTTCCCTTTTTCATTCCCCCCCCCGCCTTGTGTCAGGCTTCGCTGTGTTTTGTTTTCGTGTTTGGTTAATAAATCTCAATAATCTCCCCTTTACTTTTTGAACCTGCGTTCGTCTCCTGCTTCCCCTCCGGCTCACTCCGTAACAGTTATGTTTGGAGACAAGAAACACTGCATCCAGCATAAATCGTCTCCCATTGTGAACATGTGGTGGAGTATCATGGTTTTGGGCCTGTTTGCTGCATCTGGGCCAGGACGGCTTGCCATCATTGATGGAACAATGAAGTCTGAATTATATCATAGAATTCTACAGGAAAATGTCAGAACATCTGTCCATGAGCTGAATCTCAAGAGAAGGTGGGTCATGCAGCAAGACAACGACCCTAAGCACACAAGTCGTTCTACCAAAGAATGGTTAAAGAAGAATAAAGGTAATGTTTTGGAATGGCCAAGTCAAAGTCCTGACCTTAATCCAATGGAAATGTTGTGGAAGGACCTGAAGCGAGCAGCTAATGTGAGGAAACCCACCAACATCCCAGAGCTGAAGTTGTTCTTTACGGAGGAATGGGCTAAAATTCCTAGCCTAGATGTTATATGTAAGAATTAAGTGGAATAAGTTGCCCAATTATGGCACGGTGGCTCGGGGGTAGCACTGTTGCCTCACAGCAAGAAGGTCCTGGGTTCAATCCACAGGTGGAGCGGTCTGGGTCCTTTCTGTGTGGAGCCTGCATGTCTGCGTGTATTTACTTCGGGTACTCTGATTTTCTCCAACAGTCCAAAGATGTGTGTTAGGTTAACTGGTGTCTCTAAAGTGCCCATAGTGTATGAGTGTGTGAGAGTATATGTCCTATAATGGATTGGCAACCATATCTATGGCTGTTCCTGCCTTGAAACCTATGTCGCCGGCTAGGCACCAGCTCTGTCTCTTAAGAATTAAGTGCGTAAAAAAGTGAATGAATGAAGTTGCATAATTAGTAAGTCTATAGTAATTGTTTAATAAACAGAAGCTAAATAAAAAAATATAGTGTGCTTAATCTGTGCTATAGGTTATTGTTAGCCATATCAGCCACAGCTAGATGACCAAATTGTCTACACGTAATATCAAATCTGTAAGTATAACATAGTAATTTAGCTTTTTCTGTATCCCCTCTAATGCTTCTATTTGTATGCTCCAGACAGTTCAAATACTCCTTTCCCATGTTTACATGCCCTTTCTTTCGTCCTCTATTGAGACAACTGAATGTAACAGGTGAATGAAAGTCAAGGGCTGCCAGGAGTTTTCCAGAAGTTTCTACAGTCCAGACTTCAAGTCCAAATGAGTGTCTGTTCTTGTCTGTTCAGAGTTTAGAATGGATTAGCTATTTCCGTCCTTGCTTGACCCCTGTCTCTTAGCACAGAGCTGACAAATGTAATAAGGAAGTGGTTTTCTGTGGTAGCTGAAATCAAACACATGCAAGTCTCGAAATGCACAAACATTTCAGCAAACAAATCATGAGCAAACAAAGTCTCTCAAAATAGCACTGCAATTATTAATAAATGGGTGAATGCTTCTTGTAATAAATTCCGTGTAAATGTGCTTAGTGGGCTGTCAAAGCAATGACACTTGTTGGGGGTATTGGCTGTAAACCCAGCAGCAGGTAGAGAGTGTATGTGCCACTATCCTGTGAAGTATAATGCTCCTCTACACACAGCTGGCTGTTTGGATATTGAACTCAGAGTACATCTGTATGAGCTTACTGGTCTGCATGTTCTCATTCTTTACACATATACACACTCAGTTATAGAAAGGTTATAACGAAAAACTAAACTAATAAAGCATGTTACTGGCACTTCTGTCTCAAAACCTTAAACATTTACTAGTAAAATTTGGATAGTGTTTATAATAAAACTGTCATGCCCACACAGTGTGTAAACTGGCAGTGAAAAAGTTCAAGCAAACATGCAGGCCTGTCACATCCATTACAGATGGGTTTAATGCCAGATTTATATTATTGCTACTTTTCTACACTTGGGTCAGTAAAAACAGAATACTGACCTGTTTTCTCCTGTGAAAAAAAGACAGAGAGCCACTGGACATCACAAATATAGTAATACAAATATGTGTATGGTGTGTGGGGGGGGGTCATGTTTATATTACATTTATATTACATTTTGGAGACCACATGCCCCCACAAGGGTAGAAAAATCTGACATTTTTTATCTTGCGGGAACATTTTGCTGATCCTCAGAAACTGCATATTTTGAAAAGCCAAAAGGGTCAAAAGATCTTTATTAGGTTACTGAGTTTAAGGTTAAGGTTAGGGTTTTCCACCAGGATAGTGAGACGTGTGTGTGTGTGTGTGTGTGTGTGCGCATGTGGATTGAAGTGGCAGTGAAAGAAGAAGGGAGGAATTGGGGGTGATGTCATCCGTACATGAGCGTTTGTTCTGATGCCAGTGCTGAGGGCAGATAAACGAAGTGTGTTATGCAGTAGTCACAAAAGCCTATTTCTGAAGTATGACAGCAAAAGGGCATATAAGGTCAGATCTATGCTCCCTATTTCCACTAGTCTTCATGCGACTTGTATCTGGATTGCATCGTAAACAGATATTAACCACATGCACTTACACGTAATCTCTCCAGTCAGCCAATTAAAAGATGATTGCTGTATCCCACATAATACTGGACCACCCATGTCCTGTGTTGTTTACAGTGCATTTGCAAAAGATGGTTGCTATACAAAATGTTTGATACAACAGTGACACAGATTGCGGCCATAGCTAGTGCTGATAGTGTTTCGTTTCATTAAATAATCTGTAGTCTGTTCTGGGCAGTGGTGTCTGTCCAAATTTTAAATGTTTCTTGTGTTTGTTAGCTATGCCTGTCCTCTGTGGTTGCTAGGTTGGTAACTGTTAAATCAGTGCCTAAGTAAAAGCACCAAAAGTAAAATGCCTGTCAAATTGTGTAAATGTAAAATGTCATGGAAATTGAATGGCCTATGTTTGAACTTAAATTTTCCTGTCATACTTGCAATTTTGGGCTGAAAATGAAAATTCTAATTCAATAATTCCATTTACATTTGCTACTCAATATACTACTAAATATTTCATTTACACGGTGATTTGCAAGCTTTTTTCATTTTAATTTTCTTACCTGCTTGATCCTGGACAGGGTTGCCAGAGAGCCAGTGCCCAGCCGGCATAGGGTGCTTGGCAGGAACAATCCTAAACAGGGCACCAATCCATTGTAAGGCACATACACACACTGGGGTCACTAATTAACATAATACACATTTCTTTGGACTGTGGGAGGAACCCGGAGGAAACCTACATGAACATGGGGAGGACATGCAGATTCAACCCAGAAAGGACTCAGACCACTCCACCTTGGATTGAACCCAGGACCTTCTCACTATGAGGCAACAGTGCTACCCACTGAGCCACCGTGCCGCTTGTTCTGCAAGCTTTTTGAGTAGCTTTATTAAACTGGATTCCCCAAACTGGATTAATAAGTTATGTTCCATGTGTCTTGATGCATGCTCAATAATCCAGGCAAGAAAATCCCAGAAGTTGAATCTGTTCATCTGGACATAGATTTTGTCGGAGAAACGTTTCGTCACTCATCTAAGTGACTTCTTCAGTCTCAGCTAGTTGGAAAACTTCCCCAATCTTATATACAGCACCTTTGCATAACGACTGGTACCAGCACCATTGCATAACAATGGGACCGGTGACCAGTTTAATATGCAGATTGACATAGCCCTTAATGACAATGGCCACGTGTGCCATTCACACAGGATTGGGGAAGGGCTGCGATGGCGGCGTTGTAAGATGGTGAGAGGTGCACTCTGAGGCCTCCTCCTCGGTTCAGGGATGGACGTTCCCTTTTTACAAAAATGGCTTATTTTACTCCGCGTTCAAACCAGCGTTCCTCCCTATCAAGGATCTGCACGTCTTCATCCTTGAAAGAGTGGCCAAAACCTATGTCCAGATGAACAGATTCAACTTCTGGGTATGTTCCATGTGATTATGCCATAATGGTGTAAAAATGATCGTTCACATGTTATTCACCTAACATGCATCTGCACTCAGTAACAATGACTTAGAAATGTAATTATTAAACTCACCACCACTTTAATTTTCAAAGATGTCAGAGTTAACATATTCTTGCCCTACTGCTCATTCTGTGGAAACATGGTTTTCAAAGATCATGGTGCTAAGCAGATCTGGTGACTTTTTTGAAACATGGTGGCTGAAGAGCTTGTTGGATTTTTCGTAGACTAGCAGACAAATCAGAATCAGACATTTTTGATCAGTATAAAACTTTAACTGAGCATGTGGCAGCATTCTTATTGTCTGCTGACACAAACATTGTTATTGCCAAACTGAGAGCCTTGGCAAAGCTCTCTGCACCAGACCCAGGGGAGTAGGAAGACCTGCAATGTTTCAAATATGTCACCTGTTCTGCTTTGCCTGCTACTCTGCAAAAAAAAAAATCCAATGAGCTCCTCAGTTGCCATGTTTCAAAAAAGTTACCATCTGGCCATGGGGCCAGACAGGTACAGAATTTGTAAAAACAATGTATTATATTGTTTTTACAACTCGCAATATGTGAGCTGTGCCTCACATATTAGGAATGTTTAATGAATACTTAGCACAAGGAACCCTACCATCTCTATGTCAAACTGTGATCTCCTTGATGTACATTTTCAAAAATATAAAGACCCTTTGGAGTGTTAAACCTATTGGCTAATTTCTGTCTAAGTTCTGGCAAGTTCTGGCTCCTTGACATGAATCTATTCTACCAAATAGTATCCACTGAGATCAAACCACTTTCATTAACATAGATCAGAGTCATGAATATGTTTTATTCTACTTCAGACACCTCTGACTCTGTTCTGCTTCTGTTTGAAGCGAAGAAAGCCTTTGCATGAGTTGAGTGGACTTATCTCTCCTTTCAGATCCATTATAGATGACATATTTGAATTCAACAAAATGGCAAAGGCATCATCACCACATTTACGTTTAGTCATTTGGCAGACAGTCTTTTCCAGAGCAACTTACAAAAAATTCAAACAGGTTTAGGTGTCACGATGCAAGCTCTTGAGGACCTGTAGGTATTTGTTTCTAGACAAAAACTAATGCTACTCAGAGCCTGACAAACAAGTTCTCAGATCAACCTTAAGTCCACATACAGTGGGGCAAAAAAGTATTTAGTCAGCTACTGATTGTGTAAGTTCTCCTACTTAGAAAGATGAGAGAGGTCTGTAATTTTCATCAAAGGTACACTTCAACTATGAGAAACAAAATGAGAAAAAAAATCCAGGAAATCACATTGTAGGACTTTTAAATAATTTAATTGTAAATTATGGTGGAAAATAAGTATTTGATCAGCCACAAACAAGCAAGACTTCTGGCTCTCTCAGACCTGTAACTTCTTCTGTCCTCCACTTGTTACCTGTATTAATGGCACCTGTTTGACCTCATTATCTGTATAAAAGACACCTGTCCACAGCCTCAAACAGTCAGACTCCAAACTCAACCATGGCCAAGACCAAAGAGCTGTTGAAGGACACCAGGAAGACAATTGTAGACCTGCACCAGGCTGGGAAGAGTGAATCTACAATAGGCAAGCAGGTTGGTGTGAATAAATCAACTGTGGGAGCAATTGTAAGAAAATGGAAGACATAGAAGACCATTGATAATCTCCCTCGATCTGGGGCCCCACACAAGATTTTATTTCGTGGGGTCAAAATGATCATGAGAACGGTGAGCAAAAATCCCAGAACTACATGGAGGGACCTGATGAATGATCTGCAGGAGAGCTGGGACCAAAGTAACAAAGGCTACCATCAGTAACACACTACGCCAAGAGGGACTCAGATCCTGCAGTGCCAGTCGTGTCCCCCTGCTTAAGCCAGTACATGTCCAGACCCGTCTGAAGTTTTCCAGAGAGCATATGAATGATCTAGAAGAAGATTGGGAGAATATCATGTGGTCAGATGAAACCAAAATAGAACTTTTTGGTAAAAACTCAACTGGAGGAAGAAGAATGCTGAGTTGCATCCCAAGAACACCATACCTACTGTGAAGCATGGGGATGGAAACCTCATGCTTTGGGGCTGTTTTTCTGCAAAGGGAACAGGACGACTGAAAGAATGAACGGGGCCATGTATCGTGAGATTTTAAGCCAAAACCTCCTTCCATCAGTGAGAGCATTGAAGATGGAACGTGGCTGGGTCTTCCAGCATGACACAGATCCCAAACACACCTCTCAAGCAATGAAGGAGTGGCTCCGTAAAAAGCATTTCAAGGTCCTGGAGTGGCCTAGTCAGTATCCAGACCTCAACCCCATAATAAACATGTGGAGGGAGTTGAAAGTCAGTGTTGCCCCAAAACATCACTGCTCTAGAGGAGATCTGCATGGAGGAATGGGCCAAAATACCAGCTACAGTGTGTGCAAACCTGGTGAAGACTTACAGGAAACGTTTGACCTCTGTCATTGCCAACAAAGGTTATGTTACATTAAGTATTGAGTTGAACTTTTGTTATTGACCATTTGTTGTTATTTTTCTCATTTTGTCTCTCATAGTTGAAGTGTACCTTTGATGAAAATTACAGACCTCTCTCATTTTTCTAAGTAGGAGAACTTGCAATCAGTATCTGACTAAATACTTTTTTGCCCCCTGTATCATAACAAATACTAAGAGCCTAAGCTATGCTGAAAGACTTCAAAAGTGCAAAGTGACAGTATCTTAGGTATTATTTGAAAAGTTGAGTATTTAGACTTCTACAGAAGGAGGAGAGACACTGGGATGTCCTGAATGCTGTGGGAAACTCATTTCACCAATGAGGAGCCAGGGCACTGAAACGTCAAAATCTGCCATTGTGGGCATGGCTTCATCTCAGAAGGATGTTCTAAGTGCTCTGAGGCTAAAGACTTGAGTTGGTGTGCAGGTGTGTAGTTCTGCAACAAAGAACGTAAATACTGTGAAGCAGAAGCTTTTGAGGCCTGAATCCTTTTGAGGCCTTAAGCTTGATCCTGGCTGCAACGGGAAGCCAGTGGAGTGATCTCACTAAAGGAGTGACATGAGAGAACTTTGGTAGGTTGGGAACCAGATGGGACTGCAGCACTCTGAATGCTCTCTAGTGGAGCAAAGGAACCAAGCAGACTAGCAAGAAAAACATTGCAGATATTTAAACCTGGAAATAACGAGAGGCTGTATGACGATGTGAGTAGATTCATGGGTCAGAAAAGGACGTATTCTTCTGATGTTGTGCAGAAAAAATCTCCAAGATCTGGTGGTTGATGTAATGTTAGAAAAATTAAAGTTGTTCAAATTTGGCATCTTGATTGAGAGATCCAGTATCAGGGATTTCTTTGCTGAGACGTAGATCAGTCTTCTCTGAGCTTGAGCTTCAGAAGATGTTTTGCCATCAAGGTAGATATATCAGACAGGCAGTCAGTTAGTTTTTTAGAAACTTGGGAGGTGGATGGGGGAATGAAAAGTAAAGTTGAGTACCATCTCAATAGCTGTGATATGATGGAGGAGTCTATGAGAAGGTGCTTGAAATATTTCTCAGAGATTCTGGTCCATACTGACATGATAGCATTGCAGTTACTGCAGATTTAGTAGCTGTATATTCATTATACAAACCCCCCACTCCAGCACAATCCAAATTACAGTACAGTGAGTACAGTGAACTAGTTTGAGAAGATTTGAGCTTTGGTGTATTATCCTGCTGGAAGTAGCCATCAAAAGATAACAGTGTGATCATAAATTGACGAAGATGGTCAGCAACAATACTCAGGTAAGCTGTGGCATTTAAACCATGCTCAACTAGTATTAAGGAGCCCAAAGTGTGCCAACAATAGAACCATTGATACAGTGCAGGTTGGATCCATGCTTTCATGTTGTTAATGCCAAATTCTGAATGTTGCAGCAGAAATCAAGACTCATCAGTCTAGGCAACTTTTTCCAGTCTTCCGTTGTCCAATTTTGGTGAGCCCGTGTGAATTGTAGTTGACCTCAGTTGACTATTCTTAGCTGACAGGAGTGTCATCCTGTGTGGTCTTCTGCTGCTGTAGCCCATCTGCTTAAAGGTTTGACATGTTATGTGTTCAGAGATGCTCTTCTGCATTCTTCATTTGTTGTAACGAGTGGTTATTTGAGTTACTGTTGCCTTTCTATCACCTCATTCCAGTCTGGCCACTCTCCTCTGACCACTGGCTTCAACAAGGCATTATCACACAGAAAACTGCCCGATAGCATCTCTTTCTCAGACCATTCTCTGTAAATCCTAGAGATGGCTGTGTATCTTCTGAAATACTCAGACCAGCCTAGCACCAACAACCATGTCATGTTCAAAGTCATTTAAATCACCTTTCTTCCCCATTTTGCAACATATTTCCACAAATATGACATGTGGGCCAAATTTATTTAGATTTCAAGTGTTATGAATGCTTAAAAATAAGTGAATACTATAAAATAATTGAATACATGAATATAATCATCATCATCATCATCATTATGGAAAGAATAGGCCTTTTAACATCTTTCTAGAGTGGTGGTGAGTTTAATACTTCAATTTCAAACGCATTATTACTGAGTGCAAATGCATATTAGATGAATACTATTTGAATTAACATTTTGACACCATTGTTGCATAATCACATGAAACACATTAATCCAGTTTGAGAAAACATGTTAATCTAAATAAACACAAAAGCACAAATCAGTATACTGGCCTCCAGCCTTAGAGGACAAAAGAGCTGAGTGGATAAAGTTTATTTTTGTATAAAAAGTTTATTTTTATGGCAATGTCCCAGCTAGAGTCAGAAAAAAGTAGGTCTGTGCTAAATCAGACTGAGCTATGATGACTTGCCTCTTAAGTGAAATAGCTTATAAGTAGTTATACAAGTTTATGAACTATTTGCATCATTTTTTAAATAGCATATATACGATTTATGTATTTTTATTCAAGTTGTCTTTCACGCTTTGATTCACACATGTGTAGAACTGGATGTGTATGAGTCAGTTCCAAGAATCAATTCCATGATTCAAGGCTCTAAGAACAAGGAGTCATGCTTAAAATCATTGGATAGAAACTGAATCACATCACAAGTTAAGTAAGCAGTGATAGCTCTATAAACTGCCAGCTATTCAGTGCAAATGTTTACCTTAAACTTACCTTACCTTAACACAACAAATTAAGCTTATGATATAATTTAACAATTAAGGGAACAATTTCAGATAGAGCTCATGATGCCGTGAATCACAGAGGGGGTGGGGTGGGTCATTTTGGGTAACTGATTCATATTATATATTTAGGTCAAATTTGTTGACCTACATGTTTACTTGAAATATAGACATTACTAATTTTTGGAACAACATAATTTAAGTTTAATGAAATTTGATTTTTAATTGAGAGTTAATAAAAAAGCTCAGTGACTGTTGCTTGTAGAACACATGCATCCAAACAGCATCCGTAAATACGAGCAACTTTTATAGCCTGTCTGCCAGCATCTAACCTGACTAAGCATGTATCAAGGTATTCCGGAAACAAAGACTGCATAGCACCTACACTGAATGCATGTTCACATGTGTTTGGAGAGTCCAGAGTAGCTTACTTTGTGTGCAATATACTAGTAGATATTATGGTAAATCACAAAAATAGCTATTAACAAATTACAAATTAGAAAGGTGCATTTCCTGAAGAAAATGCGAGTGTGATTGCCACTCTGCAATGGTCAATGCTTAGTGTACCTCATGGGCACAAGGGTCATCACGTCACCACAGATTGCACCCGGGACCAAGCCTGCCGAATATTGTGGCCGTAGGTCGAAAACTGACTGAGTTACAGTCACTGGCCTGCCAGGGGCCCCAGTGCCCAGCCAGGGTCTACAGGGGCCCGATGGGCATCACATGTCACCTCAGATTGCACCCGAGACCAAGCTTGCCGAATTTCGTGGCCGTAGGTCAAAAACTGACTGAGTTACGGTTATTGACCCACCCAGGGGCCCCAGTGCCCACCCAGGGTCTACAGGGGCCCCATGGGCATCACATGTCACCTCAGACTGCACCCGGGACCAAGCCTGCAGAGTTTCGTAGCCCTATGTCACAAACGATATAGGCAACCACACTAATTATAGGCGATTTTCATGATCAGCACCCCAAAATCTATCAAATACACCCAAAAGTGTTCATGAAGAAAAAGCATCATTGTGTGTGTGTTTTGAGCATGTTTTTCTTTTAATACATGCAATACTGGGGTCTATAGGATGACAAAGAACAAGGAAATACAGACAATGTCAGCAAGACACAGGATTAATAATGATCTCTTTTGTTTTTTATACCATTAAAAACCAAACAGCATTAATTCCATTCATATTTAATAATTAAACATTGTCTCTTGATTTAAGTTAATAAATTAACTATTGGCTTCTGGCTTTATGTCTGTATCACATTTCATAAAAAGTGCCAGAAAACAAACAGGGCTTTTTTTTTTAAATATAGTCCTTTGTTTTATTTGTCAGGTAACCTTGTTAATTAGCAGTTAATACTCTGTTGTTCTTTCAGTTCATATATTTCAAAAAGAAAATAAGAATCATATCACTGTATGTTTTAATGTAAAGTGACCAGTATTGCAACAGTGTTAAATTATACAATAGAACAAATAAATTCATAGAGATGATATAGACTCTGTACAGTGGTTCTCAACCCTAGTTCTTAACCCAGGTTCTAGTGTTTCATTTTATTATGGCAATGTTAACAACACAGATGTGGATAACTAGTCATATCAGACTTGCACAACTTGGGATTATATGTATAACATGTCCAAACAGCTTTCAGTGTAATAAATGTCTTTATGACAGATGAAATTCAATTGGCCAGCAGCATTGTGCAATAGCCGCTACTCAACACATCCAAAACGCAGGTGCAATGCTTCGTTCTGTTACAAACATGTCCACTTGCCAAGAACACAAGTTCATTCTTGATATTGAGAAACACTCTTGATTTACGCTAAGCTACCACCTCTCTTCAACGATGCTACATCATAAAAATAAAAAAACAGTTTATGGGTTTTTAATTATAATGTTTTTATATCTATATATACCAAGAGCATAACATCTTAGAGGCATTACTGGCTAGAGACAGTAAGTACTGGACTCTGGACCAGAAGGTCCAGGGTTCAAATCCCACCTCTGCCAAGCTGCCACTGTTGGGTCCTTGAGCAAGACCCTTAACCCACAATTGCTTGGATTGTAAGACTGTACCAATTGTAAGTCGCTCTGGATAAGGGTGTCTGCTAAATGCTGTAAATGTAAATGTAGAGACTCCTGACAAACCAGGGGCTCATGCTGTAATGGTGACATTATTATTTTGTGGCTGGAGACTACAAAGTTTCCTTACTCTGTTCAGTAATGTCAGTTATAAGTAAAGGACATATGTTACCTCTCCATTTCGAAATGCTGGAAGGTGTCATATTATAAGCAAGGTAACTCCTGCCAAATTGACCCATTATAACATTGGGACAGTATTTGAAAATGTCAACTTCCAATTTGTAAGTATCTGTATATTGAATACATATTGCATAATCAATGAAAATCATAATTGTGAAGCTTCACTTCTATGTAGTAGTTCTAAATATCACTGGTAATCAAGATTTAAGAAATTAAACCAATTTATTTCCTTCTTGAAGCTCTTGAGCATCTTGCAATGAAAGACAAGAAGCAAGTGAATATGACCAGTTTGATAAAGATGGAAGCTATGTAGATGTGAGGAAGAGTTCAAGTATTGGCCCTTGCAAGTTTTCTAGTATCATGAGCTCAGTAAAGATCAATAGCAGTATCCCAGGTACATACATGCCTGTCTTCCACCTTATCCTACAAATCAACTCTAAGATTGTGGGGTTTTTTATTTCCTTCCTTCCATACACCATTCTCCATATCATTTTCTTTCTCTTTTCATGCTTCTATCTTCTTCTCTTTGAGTTTGGAGCATGTGGACCCAGTACTCGATTCGCTCCACAATATCTAGTATGGCTTGGCTCCCTTCTCAGAACCACAGAATATTTCATAACTTCATTGGGGAGCAAGAATATGAAACATGTGTTTCCAGTGCAGAGAAACCCCCTCTGTTAAAGACACCTGCCAGCGAAGGAGGACCACATTAATGAAAAGTGAATACATCCAAGGCTTTAGTGCTGCCCTTAAAAATCGTATTAATCAATCAGATTTAAAAAGCCCAAGAGGGTTTATTTTTAACAAACAGGACCACTACTAAAGCCAGAATAGTGGATTGAGTCATCAGATCATTTTACAGAGAGCACACCCCAGGCTAGACTCCAGACAGATTGGTTATTGGCTTTGGACATCCATGGCTATTCTTTTTGAAGTTAACCATTGTTTCATTTAGAGACACATGACCTAATAATATTGCAGTTTATTAATCATTGAAAGATGTTGGTTGTGTTGAAATCGACGACACTTTTTAAATGTGACTTTGCGAGTTTGTACATGAACCTCTGCTATACTCAGATACAAAACAGTAACCTGTAACTTTGCCTTTAGTTTTGCCAGATCTTGACGTTGTTCCTCGAATTATGTGTTTAATCAAACATTATTAATTGAGAGATTGTGACTTAAAAGAGCTGATTTTTCACAGATCAAACTTTCTGCCAACTGTCTAATAAATGGCACTCTTTTCATTGTAATGCATTTTATGGATTTATTAGGGTAGGGCAGAACAAACCGGTATGGCACCCTATTTAAAAGAATATTTAAAAGGATAAAAACACACTTTCATTTAAACCTTACTTCTGGATTTGTCAAAATATGTCTGTGCATGGTATGTAAATATGGCAAGTACATCAGCTGGTTACAACCTCTTTCCCAGTCACGTACAGTTCCCAACACCTTCCATTTTCCACTTAAACCCCTAATTATATCCTCTCTACAACAAGCTTCCCAGAACTATTATATCTCTGAACTCTCATTTCTGAAACATTTGCCTACATAGATGCTACAAAAATATTCTGGAAATATGCTTCTTTTAATTACAGCGTTTACTAAATTATCCCCAAGACACACAGAAAGCTACGCATCATAGCTGCATTTTCTCAAAACTGTTATTCACATGCAGTTGTTGCCACCACAAGCACTGAATGTCGACCCTGATACAGAGCATGTTTGAAATACATTTCAATAACTCATCCCAAAAAATTGACTGCCCGGTGCCATTAGCAGGGTCTATTGTGATCTCTCCGCCTTTTGAATTTCTGGCTATGTGAACCCCTTAGATGCCTGACTGGACTCAGACCAATGAACTGCAATCACTGCATTCTTATGTACATTTCAAGTCAAGTCTAATATATTTCTATAGTGCTTTTTTATAACTGAGCTTTGTCTCAAAGCAGCTTTAAAACTATCTAGGTCCACAGCCCTAATTGAGCAAGCCTAGGCCACAGCAACAAGGAAAAATTCCCTAAATGTGATGAGGAAGAGAACTTTGGGAAGACCAAAACTCATAAATGGACTCGTCCCCCTAAACACATCACTGTTCACTACAGTGATAATTCTCACAAAGCTACCGATAATAATTGGCTCCCTTTATGTGAGCTTGTTTGGATTGTGGGATTGAGAACATATATAAGGTGTAGTCAGCAGTACTGGGAAGAGGGTGGAACCCAAATATTGCTGCATTGCTATCCAGAAAACTGGTCATTTTGCAGGAAGGAGTTAAGTTTCAGTTCCATTCAAAGATTGTAATTCTGAGCAGATCAATGAGACAATTTACTGCGTCAAAACCCAGAACAATTCCCACATAATTACCTATGGAATCATATGTGGAAAAAAGCTCATACATTAACAGGAAGGCCCTGCTGACACGTTGGATTTAAAACATTACCACACTGAAGAGACAACAGGAGGAGAAAAAAGTCAAGCAAAAATATGAAAAGGAGAAATGGATTCTGAACTGTTTAAAATGTTTAAAAGCATTTATGTTAGGGGTAAAATGAGTTGAATGTATTTTCAGTAATTCAGTCATTTATGAACACACCCATGGATCTCTCTGAGAATGCAGTATTATGTAGAGAGATCCATATCCTCTCCTTCAATCACTTTCTTATCCGTTTAATCCTGGACAGGGTTGCAGTGGAGCCAGTGCCCAGTCTGTGGCATAGGGCGCAAGGCAGGAACAACCCTAGACAGGGCGCCAGGGACTGTGGTAGCCTAGCGGTTAAGGTACTGGACTATGGCCCAGAAGGTCAAGGGTTCAAATCCCATCACTGCCAAGCTGCCACTGCTGGGTCCTTGAGCAAGACCCTTAACCCACAATTGCTTGGATTCTAAGACTGTACCAATTGTAAGTCTGTAAATGCTGTAAATGTAAATGTAAATGTAAAATGTTATTGTAGGGCACACGCACTCACACACTCATACACTCACTCACACAATAAGGGCACTTTAGAGACACCAATTAGCCACTCTTTCCAATTCAGGGTCGCAAGGAGCTGGGGCCTAATCGGTAGCCAAAATGGAAATGAACCCTAGATACTTTAGAGACACCAACTGACCTAACGTGTTTGGAACGTATGAGGAAACTGGAGTACATGGAGGAAACCATAGCCATGGGGAGAACGTGCATGTAATTTAGTAAAACCCAGTGAATGAAGGTTGCCAATGGAAATAACACAAAGTCATGTAGTTACTGATAAAGGTATACCATACATTTCCTTGATTGGAAGGGGCTTTAGAGTCATCTGCAGGGCCAGACTAAATGACTGTGGTGATTAGGATGACCACAGGGTCAGACAGATGAGAAAAGACTCATCAAAATCCACTCTGTGTGAGAGAAGAGGGAAAAGAACCACAAGCAAACGCTAATTAGCCTAGCACTCAGTCTCCCAGAGCTGTGGAGAGAGTCTGTGAAAACACAAGCAGGGAAGCTTGGCTGCCCCTCTCAATTGGTTCAGATTAGTTAAACCTCCTTAATGCCTATCCAGAAAAATGTCTGAACTCTCAGTTCATAACAAATTTTGTTTTAATTCTGGGAATTCTGTCTCTTGTTGATAGCCACTTCTTGCTGCCCAGTCATCAGCGAGAGGCTGTGAAGCAGAAGGAGAAGTACAAGCATCTGATATTTATTTCGTGTAAATCCTTTCCAGAAAACTGTGCTGATTTGGGTTTGGACTCTGACCTGACATGCGGTGTTGTATAAAGTACCAATATTCATACTACAGCAACGTTACCTTTCTGAGTAAGAGGGAATGCAACCCGTAATGAAAATGACTCAGGTAAATGTATTAAACTACGAACTATTGTTTGTATCTAATTATCAAAAGTACTTGGGTATTACAAATACTAAAACGTGTGGACTTTTTACAATTGTAACCAGTTGACCCTTGCGAAAAAAGCAATAGGACCATATTATTACATGATGAAATATGTCACAAACAAAGAGTCCAGTGTGCCGTCGCTTGCCATATAGTAATGCGGTGTTACGGTAATATCAATAAAGAGAAACACAATTAGTACAGATGAAATAATGAAAAGCTCTGTCTGATATAAACCACTCAAAGCTTGTAGCCACAGTAACGGTGTTAGCCCAATTCACATACTCCACTGCAGACACCGCTAACCTGGCAGCCCTTGTTAAAAAAATTTTGAGTCATAACTCTGCACACAATCAATTTAAGTAACTTACAGTAAAATGACAATTCAATCTTCAATTTCCAGTCAGCTCTGATGGTACTATTAACGCTACATCACTTAGCCAAGGATTGAGTAGTATATAACCTGTTAACTTTGTTGCTTAGGTGCCTTTCCAGTCCTGAGGTGTCACGAGAATGTCATCTTTGGTTGTGCATTGGCATTGTTCTTTGGTTACCAGCTTCGACATTGTACTAAACCCAGGAGAGAAAGCGTATTTGTGAACTGCGATGGACTGCAGTCCTTTCCAGAGTTGGTTCCTGCCTTGCACCCTGTGTTGGCACATAGGCCCTGGTTACTTCTGGCTCTGTCCAAATATGTCTGTGTATTGTATGTAAACATGGCAAAATAAAATCAGTCAGTTAAAACCCCCTTCTCGGTCACATACAGTTCCATTTTTCACATCAACCCCTGATTATAGCCGCTCTATGACAAGCTACCCAGAACTATAATATCCCTGAACTCTCATTTCTCAAACATTTGTCTACACGAATTCTACCACGATTCCGAAAATATACGTCTTAACTTATCCCTAAGACAGAAACAACACTTAGCTGCATTTTCTTAAAGCAGTTCCTAACATGCAGTGACTGCCACTACAAGCACCATTAAATACTGACCCTGATACAGAGGATATTTGTTTGACCTTAAATAACACTTACCTTTTTTAACCAAATTTCTTTTCCATTTTAGCTAATTCCCACCTCGACCTGCCAACAACTATCCCCTTGCACCCTATGTTGGCAGATCCTGCTGCAAACCTGAGTTGGATTAAACAATAATTAGTTAATTAATTAACTAATGGAACAAAGGAATAAAACAGTCTTACACAAATACATAAGCATAAACACCACAACATAAAGCCATAGTATGTATATATATATTCTAGTTTTATGTATTTTCACTAAATTAAATCAACATGAGCTTCAAATACCACTTGAATATTAAAAAGCAAACAAAGCTTCTTTTGTCTTCTATGTGTATTTCTAAACAATTGCATGACCTATATGATATATATAGTTATATATATAATATATATTATATAATATATATATAGATCTATATATATCTATATATTATAATAATATATATATATATATATTAGATATATAGATATACGTATATACACATAGAAGACAAAAGAAGCTTTGTTTGCTTTTTAATATTCAAGTGGTATTTGAAGCTCATGTTGATTTAATTTAGTGAAAATACATAAAACTAGAAAAAAAAAACCTGTAAAATTCCAAAGCTTTTAGTGTGGTTTAGATTTTGTTTAGTTTTTAAAATTGGACATATAACAGCATAGGAGGGTGATGTTAGTGGTTAGCACTCTAAAGGTTTTTTATGGTACAAACAACACAAAGACGTTCATAGAAGGTAAAAATCTGATCCTTCCTTAGTCAAAGTAAGCTGCACTCTGTAATTATCCTCTTCTTATAAAATTATCTTTTACACATTTGTATTTTGATTTATTTCTCCTGTCATTTGTAACCTTAAACACACTGCACTCCGGAAACAGGACAGAACTGACCTGACATTTGCTCTACAAATCACCTAATAGTGATGAAATTCAGACATGAATTCATGTCTAGGTTGCAATGAAACATTTTCATTAACACTTTTAATTGGATTAAATTAATTGGAGCACCTTGCATCAAACAGGTTTTGCAGTTTACTTAGCTTCATGTAACGCATGAGTGAATAAGTCTTGGGGCATGGTGATAATGCTCTGACTATGCACATCCACACATTCAAAATTTGCAATAGAAAATTTGTGTTTTTTTTTAAATGCCCAATTACAAAGTTACAGAAAATTGCGATTGCCAAATAAAATAACTATAAAGGTAGGCTCTAGATGGGCAACACTCACCCAGCCCACCTGTATACACACCTCCATCCCAGACTAGAGTATTTAGCCAGAAATGTCATAACTAAACATTAACTGCTCACTTCAGGTCCTTCCACAACATTTCCATTGGATTAAGGTCAGGACTTTGAGTTGGCCATTCCAAAACATGAACTTCATTCTTCTTTAACCATTCTTTGGTAGAACGGCTTGTGTGCTTAGGGTCGTTGTCTTGCTGCATGACCCACCTTCTCTTGAGATTCAGTTCATGGACAGATGTCCTGACATTTTCCTTTAGAATTCTCTGATATCATTCAGAATTCATTGTTCTGTCAATGATGGCAAGCCGTCCTGGCCCAGATGCAGCAAAACAGGCCCAAACCATGATACTACCACCACCATGTTTCACAGATGGGATAAGGTTCTTACGCTGGAATGCAGTGTTTTATTTTCTCCAAACTTAATGGTTTTCTTTTAAACCAAAAAGTTCTATTTTGGTCTCATCCGTCCACAAAACATTCTTCCAATAGCCTTCTTGCTTGTCCACGTGATCTTTAGCAAACTGCAAATGAGCAGCAATGTTCTTTTCGGGGAGCAGTGGCTTTCTCCTTGCAACCCTGCCATGCACACCATTGTTGTTCAGTGTTCTTCTGATGGTATACTCATGAACATTAACATTAGCCATTAGCAAATGTGAGAGAGGCCTTCAGCTACTTAGAAGTTACCCTGGGGTCCTTTGTGACCTCGCCAACTATTACACACCTTGCTCTTGGTGTGATCTTTGTTGGTCGACCACTCCTGGGGAGGGTAACAGTGGTCATGAATTTCCTCCATTTGTACACAATCTGTCTGACTGTGGATTGGTGGAGTCCAAACTTTTTAGGGATGGTTTTGTAACCTTTTCCAGCCTGATGAGCATCAACAACTCTTTTTCTGAGGTAAATAAATGACCAAGTATAATGTTTTTACCTCATTTGTTTAACTGGGTTCTCTTTATCTACTTTTGGGATGATATTTTAGGTCATATTTATGCAGAAATATAGAAAATTCTAAAGGGTTCACAAACTTTCAAGCACCACTGTACCCTCTAAAAAAAGAATAGAAAACGCATGGCTTAACTTTTAAAGTTCGACTTGTATTATAAGTTCGTCTGGATTTAACCTGTTGAGTTATTACTGAAGTTACCGACCTCCAGTTTCAGATGGACTGCAGGGAGCTTTTAGTTTTTAAAATGGCTTGACATTAGAATATGTAACAGCATATGAAATGACTGTCAGCAGCCAACATTCAAATTAGTATTTGAAAAGGTTTAAATTTAAGAAGCCGAACAAGGCAAACACATTCACGGAGAGTAAAACTGTTTACTTTCATAATCAAAGAAAACCACTCTCAATAGTAAAATGATGTGCTTGACATTCTTTTGATTTATTTTCCACCAAAATCTTTCATTTAGGACACAAAGAGTTTGATGACATTACATAGATTTAGTACTTTTATTCTCAGTTTGCTACAGCTAACTGGAATATTGGGAAGTGTCTGACTACAAAATAATAAACTCCAAACTGCTGACAGTCCAGGCTTTGTTCAGTATTCACAGTGCTAGAATACTGAGGCATGAATTCAGATAATATTTAAATCTAATTCAGCCACAGGTAATTCAAGCAACAATATCAAAAGTAATAACGTAAAAGTTCAACACTTTCTTTATGAATTTACTGAATTAAGAGTAAAAATTATCACAAATTTAAATAACTCTATGAAACTCTATTAAAAAGCTATACTTATTTATATATTTACAAAAAAACATTTATATACAGCAACTATTTGTGTGTTATAACACCCCTGATGGCATTGCACTCATCATTACTAGACATGAACTTGTGAACCTACAGTTTCTGTGTGTGTGTGTGTGTGTGTGTGTGTGTGTGTGTGTGTGTGTGTGTTTGCACCATGTTTGTATTTCATTGTGGGGACTGAATGCCCCCACAAGAACAAAACAATCTGACTTTTTTGACACTGTGGGGACATTTTGCTGGTCCCCAGGAGCATAACTGCATTTTTTTTTTACAGAAGCTGCATCTTTCTTTTGGAAAACCATCAAAAAAAAGATTCAAAAGATTTGCTTGAGGTTAAGGTTAGGGTTAGGGATAGGTGTAGGTCTAAAAAATATCCACACAAACGACATTAAACCAACAGCTAATACAGTAATGTTGTGTAACTGGAAAGCCCTCACAGTGATAGAAATATAAATGTGTGTTTGTTTGTTATTTTGTTGTTATTGTTTTTAGCCAAGGTTGAGGTTAAGGTTTAGATGGTATTACAAGTTGATTTTATAATTATTTCATGTTGATTCCTAACATAAATCATTGGAATATATTTATTGCGGTAGCCTAGCGGTTAAGGTGCTGGACTATGGACCCAAATGGTCCAGGGTTCAAATCCCACCTCTGCCAAGCTGCCACTGTTGGGTCCTTGAGCAAGGCCCTTAACCCACAATTGCTTGGATTGTAAGACTGTATCAGTTGTAAGTCGCTCTGGATAAGGGCGTCTGCTAAATGCTGTAAATGTAAATGTATTGACTTGTTTAAAGGGGTAAATGGTCATGCTTGGTTATTTTTAAAGCAGCTCTATGATCCCAGATCATTTTTTTGTATGCTATTTACCTGTCATTTACTCTCATTTACTTATTTTAAAAAACAGGAGATATACATATATAGTATCAACCAGCAATATACAGTATCAAACCGACCAACCAGCAATGTAACTGTGTGGCAATTCCAAGTACAGGGATGCACTTTTTAACAACCGTTTAACAAAATATTCAAGTGGGGCAAAAAAGTATTGTCAGCCACTGATTGTGTAAGTTCTCCTACTTAGAAAGATGAGAGAGGTCTGTAATTTTCATCATAGGTACACGTCAACTATGAGAGACAAAATGAGAAAAAAATCCAAGAAGTCACATTGTAGGATTTTTAAACAATTTAATTGTAAATTATGGTGGAAAATAAGTATTTGGTCAATAACAAAAGTTCAGCTCAATACTTTGTAACATAACCTTTGTTGGCAATGACAGAGGTCAAACATTTCCTGTAAGTCTTCACCAGGTTTGCACAAACTGTAGATCTCCATGCAGATCTCCTCTAGAGCAGTGATGTTTTGGGGCTGTCACTGGGCAACACGGACTTTCAACTCTCTCCACAACTGTTCTATGGGGTTGAGGTCTGGAGACTGGCTAGAACCTTGAAATGCTTTGTACAGAGCCACTCCTTCGTTGCTCGAGTAATGTGTTTGGGATCATTGTCATGTTGGAAGACCCCAGCCACATTCTATCTTTCAATGCTCTCGCTGATGAAAAGGTTGTTTTGGCTTAAAAATCTCACAATACATGGCCCCGTTCATTCTTCCCTTAACACAGATCAGTCGTCCTGTCCCCCTTTGCAGAAAAACAGCCCGATCCAAAGCATGATGTTCCACCCCCATGCTTCACAGTAGGTGTGGTGTTCTTGGGATGCAACTCAGCATTCTTCTTCCTCCAAACACGATGAGTTGAGTTTTTCATAAAAAGTTCTATTTTGGTTTCATCTGACCACATGATATTCTCCCAATCTTCTTCTAGATCATTCATATGCTCTCTGGCTAACTTCAGATGGGCCTGGACATGTACTGGCTTAAGCAGGGGGACACGTCTGGCACTGCAGGATCTGAGTCCCTCTCGGCGTAGTGTGTTACTGATGGTAGCCTTTGTTACTTTGGTCCCAGCTCTCTGCAGGTCATTCATCAGTTCCCACCGTGTAGTTCTGGGATTTTTACTCACCGTTCTCATTTGCATTTTGACCCCATGGGATGAGATCTTGCGTGGGGCCTCAGATCGAGGGAGATTATCAATGGTCTTGTATGTCTTCCATTTTCTTACAATTGCTCCCACAGTTGATTTATTCACACCAACCTGCTTGCCTATTGTAGATTCACTCTTCCCAGCCTGGTGCAGGTCTACAATTTTCTTTCTGGTGTCCTTCAACAGCTTTTTGGTCTTGGCCATGGTTGAGTTTGGAGTCTGACTGTTTGAGGCTGTGGACAGGTGTCTTTTATTCAGATAACGAGGTCAAACAGGTGCCATTAATACAGGTAATGAGTGGAGGACAGAGGAGGTTCTTAAAAAAGAAGTTCCAGGTCTGTGAGAGCCAGAAATCTTGCTTGTTTGTGGGTCAACAAATACTAATTTTCCACAATGTTTGACAATTAAATTACCACATTTTCCGGGCTATAAAGCGCACCGGGTTATAAGGCGCATGAAATGAAACAAAACTCTTAAGTTCCGTCAGAAGCTCAGTTTGGTCTTTACCTGGCGCAGGGCGTCTTCTTGCTTCCTCCACTTCCGTACCATTGATTCGTTAATGTTGAATTCTCTCGCAGCTGCTCTATGTCCATGTTGTATTGTGTGACTGATAGCGTTGTGTTTGAAATCCGCTTCGAAAATAAATGAATGAATGCACGTACCCTAATGCTGAAGCACATACCGTATTACTCCGCGATGCTGCGCACTATGGTGGCCGTAAGCTTCGTAACTTATCAAGGCCGTGATAAAAAATTTTGACAGATTTATGAGCGCCGTGTACCATCTACAATCGGTTCTAGGTCAGAAAGCACAACCATTTAAAGGTACACTGTCGATTTTTGAGAAAGTTAAAGGATTTTAAGTGCGCCTTATGGTCCGAAAAATACGGTATTTAAAAATCCTACAATGTGATTTCCTGGATTTTTTTCTCTTTTTGTCTCTCATAGTTGAAGTGTACCTATGATGAAAAATACAGACCTGAGTTTTGGGGGGGAAATGTTCCCACAAGGATAGAACGATCTGACATTTTAGCAAAAGCTACAACTTTTATTTGAAATTCCAAAACAGGCAAAAGATTTCATTTTGGTTACTGATGTTAAGTCTATTATCAGGTGTAGGTGTAGAATTAATAAGTTACAGTAATATGAAGTCCACACAAGAACAGAAAGATATGACTTTTTTTACACTGGATCTGACTTTTTTGCTGGTACCCAGGAGGATAATTTCTTTTTTTGTAGAAGCTGCACCTTCTTATGAAAAACCACAAAAATTTGCTTGAGATTAAGGTTAGTGTAGGTGTAGCATTCTGCCAATGGTTGGTCCCCACAAAGATAGTGAGACATTGTGTGTGTGTGTGTGTGTGTGTGTGTGTGTGTGTGTGTGTGTGTGTGTGTGTGTGTGTGTGTGTGTGTGTGTGTGTGGTCCATTAAAGGCATCATTCTCTCTATGACAGTACACAACTCAGTTAAAAAACGGCTTACAATCTCAAAGAAAAAGAAGAGACACAGATCAACAGTGAGACATGGATGGAAACTTGATGGATGACAACGTCTGGAGAACATTTTTGATGTGGTTTTGTGTGAGAGTGAGAGTCCAAATGTAGATGGGAAAACCAGTGGGTCTTGTTGTGTCATCAGTGATCATTTGAAATGGTCTCAATCCTGTTTTGTGTTCTCCATGATCAATGAGGGGAGGAAATTGCTTGAGTTAATGAGAAACTGATTTTGTTGCTGAAAGGTTCATCCTAATTTGAGACAAAAACTAAAACAAAAGCTAGTGCCTTCGCACAATTCTGTCTCTGAGCTCTACAGGCAGTTCTTTCCTTCTCATGGCTTGGTTTTTGCTCTGATATGCATTGTTCTCTGTGAGACTTTATATTGATAGATGTGTGTCTTTCCAAAACATGTCCAATCAACTGAATTTGCCACAGGTGGACTCAGTCAATGTGTAGAAACATCTCAAAGATGATAAAGAAAAAGGGGAGGCCCCCAGAGCTAAATTCCAAAAGTTATAGCAAATGGTCTGATTACTTATATATCTAATTTTCACCTTCGTTCCTTGAGCATGACGTAGCCATGAGAGTGTCCAGTCCAGTTCCAAAACCTCCCAAACCTACCTAAATGTATCTTTGCTTTCTTTAGTTTTAAGACTGTTATTCTGAATTCAAACTAACCTTGCTATGAATTTTATAAGTTTTTTGAGCCCGGTCTGACTGGGCCTCATCACACACTGGTCATTTACAAGTGTGAACCCCAAACCAGCAATTACAAAAATACATACAGCCCTACTCACACTTAGGGAATAGGAAAATTAATTTATTGTAAGAACTTATGTAATTTGTATCCTCAATATTTGACTTGAGTTTTGGAGACCAAGTCTTTCCTGGTGAGTATTTATGAATCATGTAGCGAGTTTCCAACTATTAATCCCAAAAACGATCCCAGATTGAATCATTTTTGAAAAGTGAACCACAAGTGATTAACAGAACTCTGGTTCCTCTCATTTGAACGATCTTGTTCATAAACAACCTTGAAATTGTGTGCACACATTCACATACATACACACACACACTTATATACAGCACATTTGCTGTCAAAATACAATCAGGACTAAGGCTATCCACTCAGTCTGCCAGATCCAGAGCACAATGGAAGAATTGTGAATTGAGAGCGAGAGAGAAAAGAAGCAGAAAGAGATCAATTATGACTTGTCATTGTATTTCCTACGTAGATCAACATTCCCTGTAAATGTCCTGAGTATATCAAGACCTTTAAAGAGACTATTGAATTAGTAATGTTCCATAAGAGCATCCTTTGAAACAGATTCAGGTTTTCCATACTGGCCTCAGATCACTGCTGATTGACATAGTGCCTCTACATGGGAAAGAGAGGTTTACTGCATTTACCTTAGTAGTACATTCAGGGAAAGGCCATGGTTCAAATATGGACTCACATCTTAAAATACTGTCAACAATTCCATCTGCCTCTTCAGCTAAGGGTTTAAACCTCAATTCAGCTTGTAGCAATTACATCCATATTGAAAATGTGCATCGCTATTTCTTTGCGATGATGCATGCTCCAATAGTAGTTCCTTTTTGTAATGCCAAAGTTGCTCAAATCACTGGTGCCTAGACAGCCACAACTGTATGTGATTATAGGTTTTAAAAATTGGAATAGCCAGAAGACATAAATATTTAAGTCCTATTAACATGTCATGTTTGAAAGTTTTTATTAATTTATAATAATACAAATTATGTTCAAATTCATTTTTGCTATGTTCAGAATAGATGCGTTTTAGTGCAAAAACGTCTAATGGGCCCATTATATCTTTTTCTTTTATTGTCTTGTATCTTCTTTTTTCAGACGTAGTTTTATGCTATATATCTCATTTTAACTGATACATGTGTGAGTAACAAAACCTATAAATCCCTCTTCATAGTACTGCACTTGAAAGCATAAGGTTAGTGTGCCTAAGGTTTTCTATATCAGCTCAATGAAACCTTTGTGTGGTTAATCGAGGAAAATTGGCAAAACATCTGCAGAAGAAACACAAACATTTGAAATCTCCTCAAGAATGCCGTGGAGATGAGGGACTAACTGGCTCGGAGGGGTCAAGGCCTGGCACCGACTGTGTCTCCCTTACTGAGCGTTCTCCTCGGAGAACAATGGAGAATCCAAACTTCCTAAACGTATCTCTCCGTTGATGAATAAATATCTGCTTGCAGGCACACCGCGGTTGAAAATCGGCATTCCTGGCACTGGGGTTGGGGGGAGGATGGCGAGAGCTGAAAGAACTCCATTGTTCTTCATCAGAGCTGATAAGAAGCGTAGAGCAAGTGGAGTCACTGTGGTGAACTGTGGATAATGAGTCTGATGAAGAGATGGGTGATTTTGTGCTAAAGTGGAGATTTTCATATATGCCATCATTTTGGTTCTATAAATGGTCAATTTCAGAATATTTGTTCTAGAGTCTGTGACAGTACCAGCACTAATCTCTCTTATTTAAATTACATTTATGTAATTTAGCAGCCACCCTCATCCAGAGCAATGTATATAATCTTAGCATGTGGATTAAGGGCCTCAAGGACCCAACAGTGGCAGCTTTGGCAGAGGTGGGATTTGAACCCTTGATCTTCTGGTTGTTAGTCGAGTACCTTAACTGCCAGGTCATGATTGATACATAGGAAGGATTGATACAACACTAAGGATGCAATAGTACCACCTGAAAGAGTTAAAGCAAAGCTTAAACTGTTCAAGCCTCTTTCTACTCATCTATCAATGCTCAGTTCATAATGTATGTTCATCCATCCCTTACTCTCATCTTTCCTTTGCCTGTTTGTCCTAGTCATACACAGAGAGCAATATTCAGTCTAAATAGTCATTGTAAATTATTTACTATGTCTAAATATAACACAGCTACAATTAGATGTACATATGCAAGGATTATGTGCTAATGTTCTTAAGTACATTTTGGAAGTATTTGCATTGTACTCATGTAATAATATTTCTCTAAACTGTCATTTGTATTCAAAAATCATTTTAAAAGCAAATGCTTATAGCTTAATTGTCAGAAATGACATTGTTGATGATAAAAAAATAAGATTTTAAGTTAGATATGGTAAGATGTTTGTGGTAGACTGATTTTTTTTACCAGTAAACCACAACTGAGGTACGAATGTTCTTTTAAATTTCCATTCTAAGAACATTTTTGGACAGTTTTTTTATATACACTTAACCATATTGTGGGCAGCACAGTGGTGCAGAGGTTAGCATTGTTGCCTGTCAGCTCCAGAGATCCAGTCTTGGCCTGGCCATTGCCTGTGTGGAGTATGCATGTTTAACCTGTGTCTGTCTGAGTTTCCTCCAGTTATTTCTATTTCCTCCCACATTCCAGAGCCTTGTTTAGGTCAACTGGAGTCTTTAAAGTGTCCCAGAGTGAGAGAGTGTGTTCATGTGCCCTGCAATGGATTGGCAACCTGTGTAGGTGTTGGTTCAAACCTTGCAAATTGTACCGCCAGTTCAGTCCCATCCCACCACAGCCCTGAACTGGATTAAGATTCCAAAGACATGCATTAGGTCAACTGGCATTTCTAAATAGTTTGTGTGTGTGTGTGTGTGTGCCATTCAGTGGACTGTCGAAATGTCTTGCCAGTTAGGCCTTGGAAACATGTACATAACACTTTGAATGTTGACTTGCTTAACTGCTGTACCACTGAATAGGTGTAAATAGCATGTCTTTATGCTAACAGTTCTTCAGTTTCAATTCTACACTGAGTGACTATAATCTATCTGGTTGTAATATAAAATCTCTGTTGTATAAAATTACCCATTAACTCTCATAACTCTAACTCTGATATAGACCAGATGATGTACAACATGGTTTTTGCTTTGGTTGTTTTCTGTGTTAACAGTCTTATGACCACAACAGTAGAAAAGATAGAAAAGGAAATGACAGACTGGAATAATTTGTAAGAAAACATTTTGACCATCTACACTAGTGTGTAAATGTTTAGAAACACAAGGAAATGCTTTTTGGTTTTGAAATAGATGATACTTTTTTTCAAAGTGCCCTGAAATTTATTATAATTACACTAATCAGTCATATAATTAAACTACTAATGGGCTTGTGCACATTTTGGGGGGCAGGGGCTTAAGAGAAAAAAGAGCATCCTCCATCTCACTCTATTCACCAATTCACAATTTCCACTGTTTATAATCTGATGCATTCATAGTCACAGTTACCTTTTCAGATATTTAGACCAGCCCAGATGCATTACATGAGTCATTCCTTCAGGAAAGATAAGTCTCTACCAAATGCAAAACAGGCTCTTCCAAATTCATCGCAGGACCTGTAAATACACTGGGTTAGATTCACTTATCTCAAGAAACTGTACTTGAGAATACTCACAATTGTGTTGCTTGTATCGCTGATTTTCTAATCAGAGTATAGGATTGTCTGCTAAAAGAATAAAGAATATGCATATGTATATTATATCAGTCTACAAGTGCGATTTCAGACAGTCCCTGCGTTTGCCTCAATGGCTATAAAGTGTGACTATATTTTCACTTATTTTACGTATTTATTAATTATTACTATTGTATTGCATTCCTTTGTGGGATTCCTGTGGGACTGTGGTAGCCTAGTGGCTAAGTTACTGGACTCTGAACCAGACGGTCCAGAGTTCAAATCCCACCTCTACCAATTGTAAGTCACTCTGGATAAGGGCATCTGCTAAATGCTGTAAATGTCCTGCTTTTATTCATTAATTACATAAGAATATAGGCATAAAAATGTGGGGGTTGGGAACGGATTAATTACATTACTTCTTATGGGGAAATTTGGAGTTCGAACAGCCTTCTGGGACCAATTAAGTTCAAATTCTGAGTTTCCACTGTATAATATAGATGAAGATATCTATAATAAGATTAGGTAATGGATAATCTAGTAGTCATAATCTTAAAAGTATATATCTATATCTCTCTATATCTATGTATATATACACACAGTAGGCTATAACATATTTATATAATATGCAAATGCAAACAGATCTAGTGGGATGATGGTTTTTCTTTGTTTGTTGTTGTGTTCTTTGCCCTTGAGACCTTGAAATAAAAGGATTGTTGTTCCATTGCCATGTTCTTAAGAGCAAAAACCTCCAGACAACCAATTCAACAATCTGGCTATAGCAATACTTAAAAGAAATGGGAAGATCAAAACATGCTAAATTTACCAGGCTACGTTTAACATCATAATCATAAATCAGAGATTGTATAGAGGCTAATATATGTGAGTTTATTATTTAAACGACAAGATGACTTTATCTAGCCTAATGGTATTGAAAACACTTTCACTTGCTTTACATATACTGATACTGGTGCATTTGTCTGTTTGCAGATACAAGTTAAATGAATGAATGATGTTTTAATGGCAAAGGGAACAGTGGAAACACTGATATTTCAGTAACATGTAATTACCTTTTGAATGCTGTGGTGATGTGTTGAGAAATCTTATTTGGAGCCACAAACAATTCACTAAAGAGCAATTAAACTATTGGAACCCAGGTCAGCCTCTATAATGCCGGGTCAGTGCAGGGCTGCGGCACACCAGAACACATTTGTTTGTTTTTTTCTTGCTTTTTGTTGGGGTTTTTTTTAACAATGCATTGTGGATGAAACTCTGTAGATTTCATGACTACATTCAAGATGTGGGCTGAACAAAATCCAATTTTTCTACAAGCATAATTGGCACCTATACAGTCTGGACTGTGGTAGCCTAGTGGGTAAGGTTCTGGACTCTGGATCAGAAGGTCCAGGGTTCAAATCCCACCTCTGCCAAGCTGCCACTGTTGGGTCCTTGAGCAAGGCCCTTAACCCACAATTGCTTGGATTGTAAGACTGTACCAATTGTAAGTCGCTCTGGATAAGGGCGTCTGCTAAATGCTGTAAATGTAAATGTCTGAGGGCAAACTGGAGCCTGTTATATAATGATCCACCATTTACAGCAATTATCGTTTTGCAGACATTTAGAATTCTAGGATTTAAGATGTCAGCTTTTTACATTTTTGAACATTCAGTTGTTCAGGATGATAGGATTGTACAGTAGGATTTTTTTACCTTATGTCACAGCTTGTATCACAAAATGTCTACTCTCGTCCATATTTTTCAAGTCCTGTGTTCTTTTGCCTAGTTTATATATTTATTTGCCAATTTCAAAATGTATTTTTATTGAAATGACTGTAAGACAACTAAGGAAGCAGCAACCTACATAGCTCCAGGACCTACTGTACGCCTGGTTCTCAAACTGCTGATGTACTCACAGTGTTTTCCCGATGTACGTCGCTTCATATCACTATCCTGATTAGATCTATCCAGTTCGTACTCTTCTCTGAAAAGACTACTGGACATAACTGAAAGAAGTATTTAGTTTATTGTATTTGGACACTGAAGTATCCGCCGTTTCTGAAAGCAACAATAGACTGACGTGTTTTTTGAGAAAGTCTTTTCATTTTGTCCAATTTGAATCCAGAATGTAACTTTATAAACTCCACTGCAGAACATACCTTGCAATCAAATGAAATGTACAAGCTACATTATACAGAATAATAGGTTTCAGCTGTGCTAACACATTTACAAAGAGTTCTCTAATAACCAATTATAATTTATTGCCACTGGTACTCTGGAGTAATGGCTGTTTGAAATGAGGCTATACAGCTATATATGTGAAATCATCAAAATCAGTTATTTCAAGCAAAAGAGTCATTAGCAATATTAGTAATGTTGTAACTACATTGTATTTAATTATTATTTCATTATTATCCAGTCAACTTGGATAAACTCTTAGGAATGAATGAGTAATACAATCCATAAGAAATTCTAATTTCACCATTTCTACTCACATATGACTCTATTTGGATAATGTACTGTGCTGTGTATAAAAAATGGAGAATAAATAAACCTCAGAAGCAACAAACTGTGGCAGCGATGGTTCTGCGTGGGTGTATTTCCAGTCATGTTTGTGTACTGAGACTGATGAGAACGTGCCAGTCAACACATCTTGCTTCTATTGGATTTGGCTGTTGTTTGCTGAACTGAGTTCTGTGGCTGTTCCCTGCATCCTCCACTTGAAAGGGAGAGGAAATGTGTGTGTTTGTTTGTGTGTGTATGTGTGTGTTGGTGGTGGTTAAGTTTATATATCGTTGTGGGGACCAAATGTCCCAAACAAGGACAGAAAGATCTTTTTTTTGTTTTGTTTTCCTTGTGGGGATCAGCAAAATGTACCCCCAGTGCAAACTGTTTTTCTAGCAAAATAAACTGCACTTTTTTTTTGGAAAACACAAAACTGTCCAAAGATTTGCTTTAGGTTACAGAGCGTAAGGTCAGGGTTAGATGTATGTGTAGAATTAATTAGCTGTAGTAATGTGATGTCAATGGAAAGTCCTCACAATGATAGAAATACAGACTTGTCTGCGCATGTATGTGTGCAAGAGAGAAAGTAAGTGATGTATCATTACAGAGTAAATTTTAATATGATTTTGGGCATTTTAAATGCTGAGAAAATGTACTTTCTCATGCATGAATGGCCCGGGTTCCTCATAATGACACAGCACTAAAGGAAGCAATGTATTATAACGAATCACTTTTTTCTTCATCACTACACAAACATGAACTGAAGGCAAAGCTTCACCACAGATCATCAAAAGACTGTTCTGCGGTCTCCCCTAAATGTTGGACAATGACAAATAGATGTGGTTGACAACTAAAATGTGTTTAATCATAATCAAAAACGTGTGTGGTATGCGTAACGGTCTTCTCAAGAAACTTCGTCCTTCAGTTGTTGTTCAGTTTGTAAGTTATATAAATATTTTCATTAAAAACAATACTATGCACAATGGCAAATAAAAATCAGGCGCTTGAGTGGCTTTTCACATTATAGTTTATTACAGAGGTTTATAAAATTGCCAAGTACATTTCAGAATCATTGTAACAAAAAAGAGAAAAGGGGAGGAAAAAACATTCATATTATAACTACATGAAATGTGGATTTGTAGAAAGAAATAAAATATTACACCAATCAGCCATAACATTTAAACCACTGACAGGTGAAGTGAAAAACACTGACAGTGTGACGCTGTGGTCAGTGTTCTGCTGGGAAACCTTGGGTCCTGGCGGTCATGAATGTTGCTGTGACCAAGTACACCCCTTCATTGTATTCCTTAATGGCAGTTGCCTCTTTCAGCAGGATAATGCTCCCAGCCACACTGCAAACATTGTTCAGAAATTGCTTGAGGAACATGGCAAACAGTTCAAGGTCGGGATTTGGCCTCCAAATTCCCCAGATCTCCACACACTTAAAGGATCTGATGCTAATGTCTTGGTGCCATATACTCCAGGACACCTTCAGAGGTTTTGTGGAGTCTATGACTTGATGGATCAGAGTTGCAAAGGGGACCTACACAATATCAGGCAGGTGGCTTTAATGTTATGGCTGACCGGTGTATGTACAGACACAAACTCAACAATCAACATGTAGTTGCATGGTACGCAATATAAACATACCCCACAAGTGCTTCTGTGTTTATTAATATTAACTAAATGCAATGATGGTAATATTGATAACAGAATAATTACAAAAAACCATGAAACCATATTAACATTTCAACAATATAACTGCCATTTGTGTCATTCTAAATACAACAATATTTACCAACAAACTTTATTTTATACTAGAACTCTATTCTGAAATATAGCAAAAATAACAATTCAAATAATATTTATTACATTAATAATACATTAATATTAAAAGTAATAATATTACAATATTAGACAATGCAAATAGGCGTTACCAATGGCTTTCTAAAATGATTTCCCAGTCACTCTTTGCTCCAACAGAACATGTAGAACAGGCAAATTTCACTACTACTACTGTAGCTATCTACTTCCCATTAGAAAGCGGTAAATTTGAAGCAGCAGACTTTAATTAAATTCATTCATTTATTAAGTGAAACAGAAAGATCAGTGGCATGTTTTGTTTTCATTTTTCTGTATTATGTGTGGAAAAAGGGATAAAGGTCCTCCATAGGATTTCCACCAAAAGGTCCAACTGCCCTCTGTATGAACTTCACTTGCATAAATAGTTCCTGTGAAGTGGCATTGGAGCTTCCTTCTGACAAGTGTTTTCTCATCCTCTATTCGCATCATAGTGTTGCAAAGTGGAGCAACGGGAACCAAAGCACAGTCATGCTCAGCAGAGTCCAGAGAGCACTCTGCCCCGGCATATGAATAAGAACCCGATGTTCAAGCAGCAAACATGGTGGCCCGCAACCTCTGCGTCCTGTAGTGATGATCAATTCCCTGTGTATATCTTCAGAAAATACTTTGCAGTATGAATGATTTTCTCCTTCCTATATAGCTTGTGAGCTTGAGTGTGTCATACCCAATGCCCATTCAAACACACACGCACAAACAACAAGAACAACAAGAACAACAACCTGACCTCAAAGACAGCGTAAAGAAAATCAATATAAAAGGATAAAAAACACAGGTTAAGTGTTTTCACACTGTCTTTCTCTCACACATACACACACAGAAACACGTATGCTGCTTCAAAGAATAATATGATAATGAACTGTGACATATGTGCAGGTACAGATACAACATAGTATTGGATTAGTCTGAACACTCCCTCTATGATACATACACACCTGAGTAATTGCATCCTTATATCTAGCTTAAACTGTTTTCTACATTCCTAAAAGCCTGAATGACATCCCCACCCCTCCAAATGTTCACATAGAGACATGCCAAACCACACGAACAAACACACGTAAGCACTTGTTTACAGACATACATAAATGAAACATATCAACACACCAACACGCGCATACACACATACACACACAGTAACCCTGAAAGACACCCCTGTACTGAACCTCTGATTTTAGGCCATAATTACAACCACTCTTCATGTCCATACTTAGAATTTCCATGCCCATACCCTGTGATATCTAAGTAGCTGGACACCTATGACCATCCTCTTACTAATAGAACCTCCCAGTCCTTCTACAAACATTCAGAAACAGATTTTTTTTCATGTTGTGCCCTCCTACTCACAGCATCACTTAATGGCCTTAGCCTTAAATTATTTTTATTGTTATATTTTTTTTACATTTCCATAGAAAAAAGATAGACTGTACATTTTTGGCTGACAAAAGTGACATCTTGGTAATGAAAAAGAAATATGTTTCCCTTAACTCGCTCGAGTTTTGGATCGAGAAGATAACCTAACAGTAACTGTGACAGATTCACCTCGTCCACTTCCTCCACTTCCTCCTCTCACACGGTGGCACCCAGTAGCTCATCTGACTTGGCCATGATCTGATTCTGGTTGGAGTCCAGGCCAAAGAACTTGACGCGAAGGCCGTCGGTGGGGTGGACCACAGGCACGGAGATCAGACGCGGGAACGTCCGCGTGGCCAGCTCAAAGCGGCTCCCCCCGGCCAGCTCCACAGCTAACAGCTTGAGGAAGAGTGTGGCCAGCTGCTTGCCCAGGCACGAGCGTACACCACCTCCAAAGGGCAGGTAGTGAAAGCGTCCCTCGCGGTCCTCGCCGCGCTCTGCGCTGAAGCGATCAGGGTCGAAGGCGGCCACGTCCTTAAAGATGGCCGACGTGTCGTGAGTGTCTCGGATACTGTACATGACACTCCAACCCTTAGGAATTTGTAAGCCCTGTGTGAGAAAGGTGACAGGCAGAAAAAGAAAAGGGGAATAGAAAATATAGGTAGAATTAAGAATTTGAAATAAAAACAGAGAACAAGGGCACATAGAACCTTCTGCAATATAGAGCTCCAATGGTTACTGGGCAACTATTTTTTGCACTACATAACCAGTTCTGGAGGACCAATGTACCTCAGATGTCTTTACTGTATTTACACATTTTATAATTTATATACAGGGGGTCCTCGACTTACGATTTTCGGTGTAAGTCGGAACATACGTACATACTGTACGTAAATAACATACTGTAAGCACTTATCCTATCCTAACACAGTAATTATCAAAAAACGAGCCGCGTAACCGTGTATTCTTCCGCCGCACACACCAAACACAAAGTTCGCGTTATGACGTTTACGACGTAAAACCACTTAAGTCGAAAGAAGGCTTTATACAGTAAATGGGAGATGCGTCGTAACCACGAAACGTCGTAACTCGAGACCGTCGTAACCCGAGGACTACCTGTATAGCCATTTCCCCTCTGATGTTGAACAGTGGAACACTCTATATTCATGTAATGGCGATATCATTACAAGCTCATAAATTCTGCCTGGAATCTTGTCACTGTGCAGTCATTTAGTCATCATAGTAAGATATAGTAAAATTGTGGGGATGTAGCTCAGTGGTAGAGTGCATGCTTTGCATATATGAGGTCTTGGGTTCAATCCCCAGCATCTACACTCTTGTTTCCACTAGTGTACACATGGAACTGGAACATTTCTTTGGGACTGTGGTAGCCTAGTGGTTAAGGTACTGGACTATGGACCAGAAGGTCCAGGGTTCAAATCCCACCTCTGTAAGATATAGTAAGATTGTGGGGATTGTGGGTCCTTGTGCAAGGCCCTTAACCCACAAATGCTTGGATTGTAAGACTGTACCAATTGTAAGTCGCTCTGGATAAGGGCGTCTGCTAAATGCTGTAAATGTAAATGTAATATGCTTACAATTCTGAAACCAAGAACTGAGATAGTAGAAAAGAATAGAAATTGTGTTTGTCCATCTCTATGGGTCATTCATAAATCCTACATTATAAAACTGAAACTAGACTGGCATGCAAGTATGAGTAAGAGGCGTTTTTCTAACATACGTCAAGCTCGAAGGTCTGCATGGCAATGCGGTAGCCTCCCGACACAGGTGCGTAGAGGCGCAACACCTCCTTGATGACACAATCCAGGTATTTGAGACCGTAGATGCTGTTGAGCTGCAGTTCACCCTGGCACAGGCAGCCGTCGTGCAGCAGGCCGCAGGTGCGCAGCTCCTCACGCAGTTTCTCCAGCACAGCAGGGTGCTTCAGTAACTGCATGACCAGTGAGGTGCTGGCGCTGGCCGTAGTGGCAAAGGCAGCAAAGATCAGCTCGATGGTGGACTCCTGGAACCCAAATAAAGTGAGTTAGTCACATCACACTCATAGGATGCATGTTTAACTAGCAGAATTAAGACAGTAAATGGAATCCTAATGTCTTTTTGGAAAATATAGCATATCCTATTCATGGCCATGACTTGGGGTCAGCTCTATCAGTTCTGACTGGCCTGACTGTGCCCTCTCTTCTTTCATTCTGAGACTTGGCCGCCATGTAGCACAGGTCAGATTTTGCTTTCATTTGTTTTAACAGAGCATGCCAACAAGCCAGTGCTGACAGGATTGAGGGATCCACCCGTCTGCCCTAGAGTGAGTGTGGGAACTCCTGTCTTAGTCCATCTCAGCCCAGGGCAGTAACAAAGTCAAAAGTGCATGCATGGTCAGGCCCAGTGTGACATGAGAGTCAAGGTTTGGAAGTGTTTTTGACTTGTTTTATTTGGGCTTCTCTAAGGGCCAAAAAGAAAGGTAATAACAAATGTGTTTTGGCATGACTTTGGCGCTGACACAGAGAGGCACAGTGAAGGAGAGATGGATAACAGCATGAAAATGTATTTAGTTTTACATCTATGTAAACTCTCAGCTAACTAATAATTTGAGTATCCACCGTGAATTTATAAGTTATAGGACAGCTATGCAATCACGAGAGTGAGAACTAAGGTAAGACAATATACATTATATTGACAAATGTTTGTGGACACTCAAAAATCACATGTAGACAAAAAATTACTTTGTCCTTCTAAAAGGGCTTTCCACTAAATTTTGGAACATATCTTTGAGGTCAGCTTATGATGTTAGACAATAAGCCCTGGCTCACTTTTGTCATTCCAGTGCATTTTCAAGGTGTCTGATTGAGTCAAGGTCAAGGTTCTGTGCAAGCCTGCCAAGTGTTTGTCTATGGAGAATGTACGCTTTGTATTACGAATGTGTTACAAGTGAGTGTTGCTGAAATAGCAGAGCTCAATAAGTAGAAAGGATGTATACAAACTTTTGTCTATATAGAGAATATTACATTACATTTAATACAAAGTACTACAGTAGACAGTTGTGTTTTCTAAAGCATATAACTTTAGAGCTGTTTTTTGAAATAGCTGCCTGTTGTAATGAATCTGAGGCAATAGGCCTAAAACAAATCCCACAATAGATGGCTCATCTCTCCTCAGACGTTGCGCCAATTATGATCTGTTACGCTTCAAATCTGTTCATTTCTTTTGAAAGGGATTAGACTTCATTCCCAATCCCAGCTTCTTTATGCATAGTCATGCAGACAAATGTGTGCTTCATCAGAAATGGAGCAGTAGGTGTGGTACAAACCTTAAGTTCTTGCATGCTGAGCTCTGTCCCATTCTCTTTAGCACTCTCCAGAAGCACGTCCAGCGCATCCGTATAGTCTTTCCCTTGTGTGCGCAGTGGTTTCTCAATGATGGCTTTCTCTATGACCTTCTGAAGAGTGTCCCTTGCACGAATGCCCTACAGAGACACCACAAGAGAGTCTGATTAGATAACAGGCAGAAATACAATCATGTTGACGGATAGTAGCGGTAAATATCCAACATTCCTGACTGTATGACACTCACCTTTCTGTAACCACTAAAGGGCAAATCAATGGGCAATGAAAAAACATTGTCCACAAACTCCTGGAAGGTACTGAAAAGGACACGCATCTCTTCATCCGAAATGCGGAAGCCAAGGAGTACACGGATGGCCATCTGAAATGACAGGTGCTGGGACTCGCGATACACGTTGATGGGCTCCGGGTTGGAACTCCACACACGCAGCGTCTCCTGGATCACCTGTTGGATCTTAGGCAGGTAACTTTCCAGAGCCTCGTGGCTGAAGACTTTAGCAAATATCTGTCAAGAGAGATAAAAATCATTCATTCAATATATTTGTAGATACATAGATAGATAGATAGATAGATATAGCTGGAGAGTCGGTGAGCATGTGTGTGGCTCAGCTATTTTAATCAGCATGTCAGAGTAAGATCAACTGTGAGGACACAACACCACAAAGATATCCAATTCTATGAGAATTTCAGCTCAGTCCTGCCTCAGGACTCCAGAAGTCTAAAATAAATACCTTCTTTTCTATCTTCCATCTATGTGGAGCAAGACACAGGTGAGTGGAATTCCCTCTCTAAACTGTACATCCCACAGTCCACAATTCCCCTAACCCCCAAAAGCCTAACAATGCTGTGTTCAACAGAAATATGGGTTGAAATGTCATCTAAATATTATCCTGAAGGAACACATCAGCAGCTATAGAACAGGTTTATTTTCCTTTCAGAATGGAACATGGAACATTCTCATTAATTCACAAGTCCTGACTATTTTTGACCTTTTTGCTTTTAATCGCCCCCCCTCACCCCCACCCGCCTCTCCATCCCTCCATTATAGTGGAGCTGGACAGAGAGAGTTTCCTTCTCCATCAGCAGAGAGAGCAAGCGTGGAAGGTAAGATTTTCCTGGCCGAGGCAGTGCATTTCTAATGCGCCTTAGTCGCGCGGGTTTGTTTGGTGAAATAACATCCATGTTCCCCTTAAAAACTCCAGCTCTTTCGACTAACAATAGTACTTTTTATATGCCATCTCGCCCGAATACCTTGGCTGTGCACAGCTTTTCCAGAGTAGTAAAGATGTCGGGGGTGGAGCTGGTGAGAAAACACCAGGGTCCTCCCTTCACCTCTGACTTTCTCCCACTGTCTCTGCCCATCATGGCATTACTCTCATCTCTCTCAGCCCCTTCCATTCAGCTCTCATTCAGTAAGAGTGCCCAACAATCTCTTACCATCTCTCAATGCTGTAAATGAATGAACAATGGCTGTCACTGTGAAGAGATCACTGAGCAACTTCTCTATCTTCCACACCATCATCTGTGCACCTTCAGCACAGTGTGTTATAAGACACCAATAGATCTTTGTCAGCTCATGTGATTATATATGGGGCACATTTGCCATGTACTAAAGACAGTCAAATCTTTATTAGCTCCTGGTTATTGAGCTGTTTGCACTGAAGAGAACACATGTGTAATTCATTGCCATTCAATAACACATTCCATGCTTATTCCTGTATGGGTCAGAAGCAGTGTGATTAGGAGTGAATACTGTGCCTGCTGTACAGACGTAAGTAAAATACGATTAATGCCAGCACACATCATCCTGGGACACTCTATATATTGCTGGAGAATTGTCAAGCTGCTCCTCGTTCTTCATTACAAAAAAAGAGGCTTTCTTGTGTTCCCTTATATATAGACACACATACACACCCCCTTCAGAAACGTCCCCTCTTTAATCATTGCCATATGTCCTAAATTATATGAAACAGCTCGGAGCTGCTGGTTTGAGCAGAATGTAAAGACTTCTTTCTTCTTTCTTTTCTCACCCCTCTTTACTTCTCTCTCACTGAAACTACGCTCCACATTTCCTCCCCCTCTGTCTGTCTCCGACCTAAAACACAATCCCTTATTCACCAGCAGAAATCTGCTGAGAAGTTGGGATCGGGTAGGATTAAATGACACCCTCTACTGGACACATCAGAAGCTGCAATGTTTCACAGACTTAATTTGATCGATTTGTTTTTAACAAAATCAGAAGCTCCTTGCATAAAAATAAAATAGATTAAACACTAAATAGATAAAGTGATTTAATAATGTGGGTGTTACTGCCATGGATGAGAAATGAAGAACAAGTTAACACTATTTTTTGTATTGATTTTGTTTATGCTAATGTAAACCATAGCTTTGCTAGTTTAAAGAATGCCTTTACTTTAGTTGGCTAATATGTGCTCTTGGTAGGCAGCATGCAGCCTGCAACGTGGTTGATTTTCTTGTCCATTACTCCACAAGAAGAAAAAAACAAAAGAAACTGGCTCTGACTGACAAACCTTAGCCACTCAAGTTTTTGGAAAGATGCTGGCAATTTGGGAATTGTAGTGCCTGTAATGAATTTGCTTGGTGTGTCCTGTAGTTCTGTTCAGTAATCCAGGATAAAATTTACATTTTACTGCTATGATTTTAGTGGGGCACAGTAACATTGTACTTGGGCATGTGCCTTGCTAATGTGAGTCTGATGACGGTTGTGGCTGGTGCCATCTCAATATCTTCTCCAGACCTAACAACTGCAAATATTTGAGATAGCTGTGCATGTGAATTTTTTTATAACAGCTATCCATGTATTTGATACATGATGTCAGAAGAACACACATTCAGGGCAGTTTTTCTGCTTATACTGTATATATAGTTCTTTCCTTTGGATATTGTGGATAAGTTGGTTTATCAATAAAGACAACATGGAAAAAGGGTATCACAGTCTTTTTCCCCAATCATGTTGCATAATTTCACTTAAGAGTAGTTAATAATAGATAGAAATCCAGATCAATTTGTATTTTATTTTACCAAGTGTTTGGAAATTATTTAAGGTTGATAAAGAATGAATCACAGCTAAAATGCTTTTTCCACCACAAAAGACAGTGCAGATGCAGCACTTCAGCATATTGTGATTACTACTCTGAATTCAGCAAACAACCAAGTAGCTTGGCAGCTTGGCAGAGGTGGGATGTGAATCCTAGACCTTTTGGCCCTTAGTCCAGTACCTCAACTGCTAGACCACCACAGTCCACTGTGGAATGACTGAACATAAGCGAAGCTAGTGCCATAATTTGCTACATTACGATCTCGTTAGGCGTACATACCATCTTCAGAAGCAACAGTGGAGGATCATAGAACTCATTTCCCAGTTATTCTGTTGCAGCTGGACAAGTCTGTGGCACTGTCTGTTAGAAAAGCAGTTCAAGCTATTATATCTTCCTTCCAATTACAGTCATCTGACTTGAGTGGTGATGCTTGAGTTCTGCATTTGACCCTTTAAGTGAATGTAACACTTTCAGCGTCACCCATATGTTCCTGTTCTATACTCTTGGTAACCTACAAAGAAGGGTAATTAAATTAAGCATGACCACCTAGTTATAGTACAGGTCATGTGGTATTGGAATCAATAGCAATCTGTGGGATAGAGTGGTGCTTGTACGTTTGTGAAACCTTAGAATTTTTTATATTTCGGCAAAAATATCACCTGAACCATCACAAGTCCTTACATTAGATAAATAGAACAAATGAGACAAAAATAGTATACTTGGTTATTTATTTAGTGTTTAATCCAATATGTCATGTCTGTGAGTGATAAAGTATGTGAAGCTTTAGGATTAGCAGTTAATTTGAAGGTGATTTCAGACAATCAGGTATGAATGGGCACGCTGTGGTTTTTAAAGAACAAGGACCTATCATAGTCTGATCTTCAAAACTCATATTTGTGGAAGTGTATCATGTTATGAACAAAAATCTTATTGTTGATGCGCATCAGGCTGAAAAAGGTTACAAACGCATCTCTAAAGGCTTTGGACCAATCGTCAGACAGACTGAGGAAATTCAAGACCATTGTTACTCAGTTGACCACCAAAGATCACTAAAAATGCAAGGCAGTCTGTAAGTAATAGTCTGTAAGGTCACACAGGAACCTTGGGTAACATCTGAGCAGTTAAAGGCCCCTGTCACATTGTCTAAAGGTAATGTTCACCATCAGGTGAATACTGAATGACAGTGATGTGCATGGTAGCGCTGCAAAGACAAAGTCATTGCTCTTCAAAAAGAACATTGTTGCACAAGATGTGGCATGCTGGAAAATCCAGAAGGCTACAGGAAAAACATTCATTAGATGATGATTTAAAAAAATATTTTCATTTAAATGAGAAGTGTTATGTCTGGAGAAAGGAAAATACTGCATTGTGTATAAAAACCTAATCCCATCTATGTGATGGTATTTATTTGCCTGTTTTGCTGCATCTGGGCCAGGAAGACTTGCCACCATGCATGGAATAATTAATTCTGAATTATATCAGCAAATTCTAATGGAAAATGTGGGGACATCTGTCCATGAACTGAATCTCAAGAAAGTGGGTCATGCAGCAAGACAACGACCCAAAACAACCAAAGAATGGTTAAAGAAGAATAACATTTTGGAATGGCCAAGTCCAGACCTTAGTCCAATAGAAATGTTGTGGAAGCAGTTCATGTGAATAAACCTGCCAATATCCCAGAGCTGAAGCTGTTCTGTATGGAGAAATGGGCTTCAGTCTCTGCAAGCCGGTATGCAGGACTGATCAACAGTTACAGAAACAATCAGTTGCAGCTATAGCTCCACAAGAGTGTCATACCACATACTGAAAGCAAAGGTTCACCTACATTTGCCATACACAGATATAATATTGGATGATTTTCCTCAATAAATAAATGACCAAGTATAATATTTGTGTCCCATTATTCAGTTGGGTTCTCTTTATTTTCTTTTATGATTTTTGTGTAAATATGATGATCTTTTATCTCAAATCTCACATTTATGCACATGAATAGCGTTCTGCAAATTCTAAAGGGTTCACAAATTTCCAAGCACCACTTTATGTGACCATACCTCGCTGTACAGAACTATCAGAGCAGGTCATGCCTAGGACCAGCTATAGCAATGGTCTTAGGGGAGCAGGAGGGATTTTGACCAAGCCAGTGTTTGTGTCGTTGCTCTGAGTTTTATTTTAGTGTTGAAAGCCTCAGGCCAAGCCTCCTCATGAAGCTTTAGTGACGGATTGGTTCAAGATCTGAGTCGTATTTTCATAAATCCTTTAAGAGCTTCCAAGTGTGCTGAGAGGAAAACTTTCATCACAGAAGATGAAGACATAATGGTGACATAAGCAAGGTATCCGGCAATGACAGTTTTGTCCAGAACGTGTCTACCGCCAACTGGTGTAATATTGTATACTTCATAACCTACAGTAGGCTTGTTCATTAATTTAACATGACCTATTAAAAATATTCGAACATCCTGAATCAATAATACTGGTATTGGACATGTCATTATAGAAGAAAGACTGAATGCGTATGACTTGCTTGGGCAAAGCATGACGCTGCAGCCTGTATAAAGTGACTAGCAGGGCTCTAATCACAGGCCTGTGAGGAGAAAAGGCCGTCTTTGTGTGACTGAAGCGGGCTGACTAATTAGTGATCATTAGTGGGGCTTGCATGAGGCCCCAGGCCTGCAGGATTAAGCAGACTGATTACACTCCTCTGACCCCTTAATGGCACAGGTGTGTAAGGGAAACCTGAGCCCCTGTGGGCCTGGATGGGATCAGACGCACCAAAAAAGAGCCAGCTTGGCCCTTGACAATAAGTCAGACTGAAAGATAAAGGATTTATAAAATTCAACCAGGGACCTGATATCTAGCTCCAAAGTTGGATGAGACCAGGCAGAGGGAATGAAGTTTACTTCTCTGTCTCCACTCCTACTGTTTTTCCCTTTTACTTCAATCCTTCCTGGAAATCCTATTCTGCTCTCTTGCCATTCTGATAAATGGTGTCTTTCTCCAAGTGTGCACTCTCTCTTTCTTTCACCCTCTTAATTACTACTAAGAAGGGAACTAGAGTACAGTTGCAGAAGTTCGCAAACCAAGTGCCAGCAAACAGGGCTGTTAAACAACTTGTAACATCCAGTGACATATTGTGGACAGTGCAATAGAAATACTGACAATACCTGTGATATTGTCAGAAAATGTATTTTGATGTGCTTTATTTCAATTTTGACCTTATCCTCATATCACCCAGTCCTAGTAAACTGACTTTAGTCCCATCTGGTAAGAAGAGTTAAAAACTCCAGCAGCACTGTTGTTTCTGATCCACTCATACCAGCACAACACACACTAACACACCACGACCACATCAGTGTCACTGCAGTGCTGAGAATGATCCACCACCAAAATAGTACCTGATCTGTGCTGGTCTTGTGAGGGTCCTGACCATTAGAGAGGGACTAACTAAGTATGTAGAGAAACATTTGGACTCCAGTCTGTAATTGTAGAATTACAAAGTGCTTCTTTATGGTAAGTGGAACTGATAAAATGGATAGTGAGTGCAGAAACAAGTAGGTGTACCTAATAAAGTTATTGGTGAGTGTATACCAATAATGGCCAGATTGATAGAACCACTCGTTACAACCAAGGTGTGCAGAAGAGCATTTCTGAAATCACAACATGTCAAACCTTGAAGCTGATGGGCTACTACAGCAAAGGACCACGCCAGGTACAATTTGTATCAGTATTAATTCTATGGCTATGGTGAGACCACACTAAACTTATCCCTGGTTTATCACCCAATAGTAAGTGAGCAGATTCATATACATTTAAAGAAAGACCTAGGTTTTGTAAAGAAAATATTTTTGACTATAAATAATTGCATGTTCTGCAACATTGTTTGTTGTGTGTGTGTGTGTGTGTGTGTGTGAGAAAGACAGAGACAGAGACAGAGAGAATGAACGGAAGGGTAGGAACTATATTTGCTATTCAGTTTGCCTCAGCTTGTGTTTATATGTGTATGTTTGAGTGTGTGGGTTGCTGATTTTACCTTCCTCTTCTTGCGGTGGATGTCTCCGATAGAGTTGGCGAGGCTGTTGGGTCCTAGAAGAGTGCTGGTGCTCTGGGGCCAGTCCACACTCACCAGACTGTGTTCTCCCATCAGCACCTTCCGCACATGCTCTGCTCCCGTCACCCGAATCACTGGACGGCCCAGCAGATGAGTTTTAAACACGTTGCCATATTTCTGTCTTCTTGAGGCATGGAATCCGGCACCCTTCAAGTAAGGGAGTAAAAAAAGAAGCTTAGAAATAGTACTAATAACAGAAATAGTTGCTTTGTACAAGCTGAGAAAATCATTAATCACAGAGGTTTTTGGAACGGGCCAAGCCATAACTGAGCTGCACAGAAACTAACCAGGACTACAGAGTGACACTGTGCATGTGTCCACGAGTATTTGCTAAACAGACTCAGTAAGGTCACTGCACATCAACAGGGTACTAGCCTGCCACCCTTAGTGTACGCTGGAGGGCTTTTTGGAGTAGTTAGCAGGATATTATAAAACGGATGAAGTGTTAGCACTAATGCCTATTTAGAGGAAAGGGTGTGAGCCCCAAAGGATTACCCCACGCATTTGTTTCTGTTTTGCAAGGGTGCAAAGGTCCAGTTCATGGCAGGCTTTCTGTAAGTGGATTAGTTTTAGTGATTAGCAAGAAGGGGCTCTAGCTTAGCTCCTGGATCACAGGGGAGAGGTGATCTAATGTGTGTGTGTGAAAGAGAGCGTTAGCGAAGGAGTTGATCCAATACATCCTGTGAACTACCCTTTCAGGTCTAGGATTTCAGCCTAGACCATTGGTACCTAAATCATAACTGTCAGTGTTTGGACCAGTGATTACCTAAACACGTCAAGACCTAGCATATGGGTCGAGTTGTGAGGTCACATGGCTTGCCCCTGCCTCTTTATCATTACATTGTGTTTGAAAATTTCCCCTGTAACACTCGTAGCTTTACATATACCAACAGTCCTAGAAAGTTGTCCTGCAATCTTAATGCACTCTTAAGGCCTTTTCACACCAAGTCTGATTTTTACAGATGAAAAAAACACATGGCAAAGTGTGGTTTTGAAAAAGAAAACAGTCCAAAATGGACTGACTGCGATGCTACGTAAAATTTTTAATCGGACCCTGTTCTAATTTCTGCATTGTTCGAATGTGTTAAAATCAGGCTGACCAATCAGAGCTCTGTTGTCAGGGAGAACAGCTCATCCTGCTATTAGCACAAGAGCTTATAGGGCAAGCAACAGACTGACTATAAAAACATGGATATTAAAGAAAATATCTGGCATAATATAGCTACAAGGATGGACAATTCACAGTGACTGTATGCAACCTTTTTCTTTTTTATCTAAGTGTATTCTACACAGAAACAGAAGCTATAGCTTCCTGCACTAATCTTTGCTCATGTTTGTTTTTGTTGTTGTTTTTTTTGTTGAAAAGACACGGCGAAATCTCTGTGACACATTACGAGAAGGGAACTAAAGAAAGTAAAAGCAGACAGGGAGTTTTCAGAGTTCTTTAGACAAAAAACATGTGCACTTGGTGTGAATTAAGGTCCCACTAAGTAAAAAAAACCACATACTTTTACAAAACTTTGCATTGTGAGTTGTGTTTGGTTTGGCGAATGGAGGTTTTTACTCAAAGTCCAAACTTTAGCAGGCTGCTAGGTTGACCAAACCTGCTACAAGAAACTTTATGCAGCGTAAGTTATCTATACAGGTATGCACCATTTAACGACCATTCGATCAACATCCGATTTAACGTCTGAGGTCTTAAGAATTATAATAGGATACAAAAATCTGTCTTTATATATATCTAGTTCATGTCTGAGTGGCAGAACACTAGTAAGCAAACTAAACCTGCTGACAGAAAATAGAATCGCAGTCTTGAAGGCAGAAAACAACAATGTTCCTTTCATTTTTGGTGAAAAAGTGTTTCACATTTTATGACAGACACAAAGATAGGATTTACCATATTGTACATTACTGTACTAAATGATTTCAGAGTCATGGGTGAGGGTTTGGAGCCTAACCCAGAATTCACCGGGTACAGGCAGAGGTACACCATGACCTTATCACCAGTCCATTTCAGGGTAAACTTACATTGCAAGCCCTCAGGAATTGGCATTTACAACAGTTGGTGCTTCCACTGAGACATCAGAGCTGCCTGCTTGAATGCATATTTTTAAAATACTCTATATCTATGATTACAAGGACTTACATATAGTCTGTTACTACATCCCACTTTGGATACACCAGACCAAAGATAACCTCTAGATGCAGTTTCAGCATTAGAAGCCATCATACAAAACGTTCTTACATGTCTATTCACCTACCATGTCACAAAAAGCATCTGTGGTTGGTTGGTGGCACTTCAGTCAGTGAACACCTGCATCTCTCTGTCTATGCTACTCAATTGTAGCTGTACTTTGTGTGGCATTCAAAGAAGTCTTCCCTCTCAAAAGAGGTTTGTGACCATATTAAGTAATGAATAGGATTTGTGCCTTTTTGTTGAGAGTCAAAAGTCTGGGTGATGATCTACCTTATATGTCAAGTCAAGTCAGATCTATTTATATAGCGCTTTTTACAATGGAGCATTGTCTCAAAGCAACTTTACAAGTTTAGATTATCTCCTAATATCTACGTCCAATCCCAAATTGAGCAAGCCTAGGGCGACAGTGGCAAGGAAAAACTCCCTGAGTGTTATAGGAAGAAACCTTGGGAGGACCAAGACTCAAAAAGGGACCCAACCTCCTTGGGCGGGCGTAGATGAAAAATCTAAGAACGAAACTAAAGTCATGGAGTCAAAGTCCGAATACAATGTGAAGTATGCACATCGGCATTAAGTGGCCCGGGTATGATGGGGCTGGAGCTGATGACGGAAGCAGCTTGAGTGAAGCTGCAGCGGATGAACATCATGTACCTATTTTACTCTTTACTAATCGCCTCATGTTTGCCATCTCCTCTTGGACTAGCCTGGTAGTGGTGACCACTCGTCTGGGGACATCCTATAAGAAAGTAAAACTGAGAAAAACTTCATGGCTAAGGACCAACTGGGCTGGAATGGTCCCACCTAATCAGAGTAATGGCTAATGCTTTCTGCAGGGTGCGGCCAGAGACGAATAATCATCATGCAATTAAGCCCTTCTCAGACAACTTCAGTGACGTGAAGCAGAACAGTCGTGCACACAGTGGAGCCCAGGCGTCTAAAGTTTACTGGTGAAAAACAAGACTTCATGTTGAACGAAATGTAAACTTCCCTCTTAATCCAACATGGGCGTCATGTAGCATGACGTAGAGTTACGCTAGACGAGGTCTGAACCTCTGAAGGCAAGGCTCTATGACAGAACTCATAGCAGCTAAGCCTGTTGCACTTTATAATGCACAGTAATTGAATGCAGCCCTTGGGAACTCGGCAATGCGCATAAAGACCCACTGTAACCCCAGAGTCTCTCTCTCTGTAACACACACACACACACACACACACACACACACACACACACACACACACACACGCGCACATGAGTATTCCACAGCAGGGAGCCTAGCTGGATCTATTTGCCTTCCTTCCCCCATCCTCCATACCTAATGCAAGATTTGTGACCTGTTTCCCATAGCATGCTACATGGGCTCCAGCACACAGACGCTTCTTTGGGGTGGATAATTTTAGCTGCACGAAGGGCTTTTTCCTGTTTGTTTGGCTGATGGAGAAACTTGACCTGAATACACTTCACCTTGGCACACTGGCACTGGAGAGTGTGTGTTTGTGTGTGCTGGTGTATGTTGGTGTGTGTGATGGGGGTCAAGTTTTTACTAAATGTCCCCACAAGGTTAGAAACAGCTGACATTTGTACCTTGTAAAGATATTTTCATGGTCCCCACAAGGAGTATTGCTTTTTTCTTCTTCTGAAAAACCAAACGAGCCAAAAGTTTTCCTTCTGGTAACTGAGATTAAGGTTATGGTTACAGTGTAGCTTTAGTAAGTTAAACAAATATTATGTCAAAAGAAGGTCCTCAAAATATATGTTTACCAAGACTTGTAAAAACTCTGTGTGTGTGTGTGTGTGTGTGTGTGGTCAAGTTTATAGCAAATGTCCCCACAAAGATAGAAAAAGGTTTTCTGAGGTTTTTTACTTTGTGGAGATATTTTTGATGCTGTTTTTAGATTTTTTTAAATAAAGTCTGCAACTTTCTTTTGAAAAGCCAAAGGGTTCAAAAGATTACGGTTAAGGTTAAGGTGTATAGATATTTGTGTTAACCTGATCTCAAGAAAAATGTGTACAAAACTGACTGGGTGTTTGATTCATCATATCATTCTACAAATGTTTCTTTGTGTTTGTTTGTTTTTTGGTCACAGGATGTTTCCAGTCTTCCAATGCATTGAATTTTGCGTTTGGAGCCAATCCGTCAGTATCATATCTCAGATATCAGATAGACTAGGTAATTGTATTCAGGTTTTAAAAACCTTAAATAAACCATTCAAATAAATCTCATCTGAAAACAACCTTATTCTTCTCCCTTAAACCTCCCTGCAGTTTGACTGACAGCTCTTGAATAAACATTTACTATAATTATCAGTCAAGGTCTGCTGAGCACCCTACCACATCCTACACTATAGATCCTTTCACGGCTATGGAGTTGTACGGGGTTATTTGTGGGTTTACATTTCAAAAGGCCATAATGATTTATCCAGGACCAGGCCTATCAAAGAACAGTGCAGGTTTAGTGTATTACCTAGGTAAGACTTTAGGGTACTATAAGGGTACATGACATAGCATTATTCCATGCAGTACTTCATGAGTGAGTAACCATTCATTCATACACATCATACTCCTGTATTTCGGTGTAAATCGGTCAGACTTTTAAAGTTAAATAGGCTTGATGGCATACTGACATTCAGTAAGTGTGTTCTCATGCACGCTAATAATTCCGTCCGATTATTGCTGGACTCTACCAGTTATCTGATTATTCAAGTGGTCATGTAAACCACATATCTAAAATTATAGTAGTCCTTTACTAGATTTAGATTTTAAAAATGCTGGATTGTATGTAGCCCAGGAAATAGCATATGTAATCCAGTAATCAGATTTCTGCAAACCCACCTTGGATCTGGCTGCGATCTGAATTGCATACAGGGTGATAATTAGTGTGTCTAATAAGTATATAACCAGAAGTGTTCTCCTAATGTTGACCTAATACTTAGAGTGGTAGTGTGTAATTTGGCATATAACCTTAGTCTATTGCCAAAAGAGACAGCTCAAAGGACGGCGTTATGTTTGACCTGCCACTATAAATGACTCATTTAAAGCTAATTTAACATCAAGAAAGCCGAGTTTCTATCCAAGTGACAAAAAAACCTAATACTGTAGGATGCATCAAAATATATATGGTGCATGCATTGCTAATCTGTCATTAAAATAGTTTAACTTCTAACTAAAAGTTCTGTTGTGTGACAAGAAATGTTAATACTTAAAGAAACATTACCGAAAGTTAAATTCCCATTACCTGATTGCTTAAGTCTATGCATTATCTGAGGTGGATTAAACACTCACTCACTCTCCATACATGCGTAATCCAATTCAGAATCGTGGGCGGCTGGCCTATCTGGAAGCACAGGGTGCAAAGCGGGAACCAACTATGGACAGAGCTTCAGTTCATCATAGCACACAAACACACACGGTCACGTTAGAGATGCCAGCTGATCTAATGCATGTCTTTGGAATGTGGGTGGAAGCTGGAGTACCTGAAGGAAACCCACACAGACCAGGCGAGAACATACAAACTCCACACAGGTAGCAGCAAGGCTGGGACTCGAACCCAGGTCTCTAGAGATGTGAGGTGACAGAGCAAACTACTACACCATTGTGCGGCCCCATGGATTAAACAGGTATTTCTATATAATGTACACTTTACACAATAAAATAACCTACACCGTACAGTTTTATTAGAATTAGTGAATTTCTGTTTAGGATTAATTGGATAAGACCATGAATGAATGATTTAAATATCCCTGTCTATGGTTGTTCCTGCCTTGTACCCTGTGTTGCCAGCTAGCCACCAGCTTTCCTGCAACCCTGACTAGAATTATTAGAATAATTGAATTGGGACTGTGGTGGCCTAGTGGTTAAGGTACTGGACTCTGGACCAGAAGGTCGAGGGTTCAAATCCCACCTCTGCCAAGCTGCCACTGTTGGGTCCTTGAGCAAGACCCTTAACCCACAATTGATTGGATTGTAAGATTGTACCAATTGTAAGTCGCTCTGGATAAGGGTGTCTGCTAAATGCTGTAAATGTAACTGTAAGTTATCTATAAAATACTAATACGGACTCATATAAACTGTGCATATCCCATGATCAGATCACTTTAGTGTGTGCAAACCCCGTGATCAGATAAGTGCTTTAATCTGTCCTTTTGTCTCCATTATCTGATTATCCTGTACATGGAAACACACCCAACATTAGCTACTGAGCTGTCCTTTTATGTTATATCAAGTGTTTTGCCAGCAAGGACAGACATCACACCTTGAGTTGAGAGTTTCTTGTCATGTGTGCACTTGCTGAACCTGACAGTGGTCCAGCAACTGCTGCTTCACTACTGGAAAATCCAGCAATATTCCATGTTTTATGTCTGAAAGGGGCTTATGTTGCTCTAGGAGACTTGTAGCTTTGCAGAGGGGTGTGCAAGCTATGCTCCTCCCAATTGTTTATGCAGGTTAAACTCTGTAAGGAGCATTCAAGGTACAGCCTGAACACAAATGAGTAAGCTTTATGGCTACATGTGCCTTAGGAAATATGCTTAAAGGTACAGTATTTAACATTTTTTAATAACAGTTGTTTTCTTATCATTTTGCTGCTCTCTGATGCCAACTTTTCCAAAATGAGTATTGTTTCTGTCACCCTTAACAATACAGTTAAGCAACCTAGTTCATATCCTGAAAGCACTGTCAAGGCAATACTACTGAACACTACTGAAAACTGGTATAAGCCTTTTAAAGTTTCTAGTATAAGTTATGCATTGACCTACTCGTGGGGCAGGCTTGCTTAATAAAGCACAGAATTCCCACTGACAGCTCTGTACTTCACAATTCCAAACATAACAAGCTGAACTAAAGAGCCAAACAGTTTTTAATGCTTAAGGTGAATTTACACTAAAGAGACTAAAGACGACTGATATTTCAGCCCTATTGAACACTGTCCCAGTGGCACGATGGGATATAGCCGAGCGTGGTGTCAGACTTGGGGTAAGTACATACAGCCTACAGGCCGATCATGTATGCGCCGGGGGTTAAACGTGCACCAGGCCCTCTCACATGCAGTGTTAAGTTAATGTCATCTAGAAGTTAACATATCAAGTGAGTGTGAGGGCAAGAGGTAACTCTAGCACGTTCACATTTTGCACAAACGCACACAAGATCTCCAAGTGCATAAGCGGCAGAAGCAAAAGTAGCATCTTTCACCACATTGTGAGAGTTTAGTGTTTGGGTGCACATTTATTTTCCCCCTGCGATGCAGTTTAGCCTTTTGCTGACACCCAAATACCATCATCACACACTCCACAAGTTTGAGTGTATGTGTGTGTGTGACTGCCCTGTGTTCAGCTGAGAGAGAACAGAGCAGTGTTCAGTGCAATACGATAGGCTGGGCACAAGAACGTCTTTCACACACACACACACACACGCTTACGCACGCACACACAGCATGGGAGCTCTCACACACGCACACACCTACATGAACACACATATACAGAAGCTCACAAGGTGTTTTGCAATCCAACTTGTAATGTATGCAACATGTGCAGAAGTGCCGCTTGACAAGCATCAGCAGATACACGGTTGTAGGACTGTATGATGCTGGCATCGTTCACAGATTCCAACAGCAGGTTGGTTTTCTCTGTACAGAGGAGAAAATCAGGGGAAGACCCCATGTGGCATCATATGGGACTGTGGTAGTCCAGCTGTTAAGGTACTGGACTATGGACCAGAAGGTCTCCCAAGCTGCCAATGTTGGGTGCTTGAGCAAAACCCTTAACCCACAAATGCTTGGATTGTAAGGCTGTAGGCTAAATGATGAAATGACTAAACTACTAGTGAATGGAACGTGCCAATCAGAAGTCGAGCGGAGACAGAATTGGAGCATCAATGAGAATAGATAAGAACAAGGTCAGAATAATAACAATAATAGCATTGACCGATGCGCAACCCGTTGCAGTCCAATCCAAAGTGGGGTGAGTAGCATTTCTGGAAACAGCGGACAAAACATGGAGGGTGTGGCAGCCTAGATGACATTTGGCTAGAAGGTGAGAAATGTCCGCCCCGTCTCATGCAGCCACCGAATCTCAGACGTCTGGAGAAAGGAGGAGAGAAAAAGAAAAGAAAAGGAAAACCCCAAAAGGGCGGCTGACGCACGAAAGTGCCACACACCCTGGAAAAGCAATGAGGTAATAATCTGCAGCTTACGTGCTCCTTCTCTCTCAAATGCACACACTGTTGTACACTTGCCTGTTTGTTTGCGCACACTTACAGAGATCATGCACAGTTGTAGTTGCCATTGTATGGCTCTAGAACGGTGCAGCGCTGAACCAGCTGAATATTTTGCGCAAGTGATGCATCAGCACAAGGGTCTGTTCTTCAATACTGAAGGCAAATGGTTGTTGCCACGGCGAGTCCGGTCAGGGGAATCCATGAGGGAATGACGATTAAGACTGAGATGGTAGTAGGTTCTGAAGGAAGGGAAAAATGACTCTCACTGCTGAGTTTAGGTTTTGTTCTTTTGTTTCATTCTCTTAACCCACATGTATTTAGTCTGTCAGGCTTAAGCAATGGAGGGTTACTTGTGGTGGTAAAGTGGAGGAATGAGGAAACTGACAGAGCGACAATTTGTTTGGAAAGAGAGATGAAGATGGATAGATGGAAGAACAAACAGACATGGACTCAAGCACTGGATACTGAAATAGCAGCAAAGACTAGTTTGTGTGTGTGGTGGGGGGGGGGTCATGTTTTTATATCATTGTGAGGACCAAATGTCATTTGTGACCTTGTGGGGACATTTTGCTGGTCCCTGAAACGTTACAGAAACTGCAATCAAAAGACTCAAACGATTTCCTTTAGGTTACTGAGGTGTAGGTGTGGCGTTAATTAGCTACAGTAATCATTATGTCAGTGGGAAGTCTCTACATGGATAGTGAGACAGAAGTGTGTGTGTGTGTGTATAGGTGTGTGTGTGTTCTGCTACACACAGAATGTGTCTTTTCTGGTCTAGTCTGGCTCGTCATGAAGAGGTTAACGCACCACGCTCAATAGCTTCTTTTACATCTGAAAAGAGATTTATCAGATATTTTAGAAAGGGAGCAATAAAGAGAACAACTTCTTTTTTTTCCACTGGCCCCCGTCACACACTGCGCAGCCTAAAACACAAACTAAAAATACAAATTTCTGTGTAAATTGGACACCGTTCGAGTCTCCAGCTCCATAAATGTAGCCTTTGTGTGGCAGTGGAAATGTTATACAAATGACCCCTTTATTGCAACCACAAAAACTCTTTTAATTATATTTATTCAAATCAGCATGGGGTGACCCAAACACTGAGCTGCTTAGCAAAAGGAGGGGTTTGGACAGGAGAAGAGAGCATTTTTGCATGCTGTTTGAAGCACCTCGGAAAGACAGATCGAAAGGGTCACATGGAAAAGGAGACTGATAGACAAAGTGGGGGATTTAGGAAACATAATCCCTGTTTCGGCTGGTGCTCACGTTCCATCGATCTCCCCCTCCTTAACTTTCCCTGCATATTTGGCACCCTCTCTCAGTTGCTCCACTCATTTCATCCTCAATTCTCAGTCTTCCCATCCCTGTGTATGTGTGTTTATAGACGGCTGGATGTCCAGTCTGCTGGTGCTGATGGTGCTGTGTGTGAAACTATGTCGGGGTTTTAGGGGAACCCTTGCTTTCCCGCACTTTTTGATATGTAATAACAACATACCCGTGTACTGATATAGCAAGATAGTGCATAAACTATGGAGATGGAAATAAAAGCAGATGGATGGAGAGATTAGAGGAATGGGATAAAGGAGGGAGAAGTAAAGCACCCATTATTCTTCCATCCATCACTCCAAAGAGTCCCTGCACCCGTCTGCCAAAGCAATCGCTGGGGTGGGCCAAGGGCTAAAAGAAAGTGTGGGGTCTTACTGTAATGGAAATGTGATATGGGGAGGCTTGCAGAGAAGCCACAGACAGGGCAACGCGTAACAGGTAGGAATAGCCAAAAAGGAGCTCTGAACAGGCGCCAGCAAAGAGTCTAAAGCTGACTGAACAAGGCCAGGCAAGGAGAATGGGCTCTCCTTTGACCTGGAAACAGTATGTAGAGGGAGATTACGGATGTTCAGTGCAGTGTGAGCGTTCACCCCAGGACCTCTTTTATTCTCGCTCTCACCCTCCCCTGCCACCTCCCGCAGCTGCTGCCAAGCCCCTCGCCACCGACTCCTTTCTTTCTCCTCACCCATGCCAAAGACAAGAGGCTGTTTGAAGGGTTGGTGGTGCGTTCCAGGGGTGAAAGAGGGGCCACGCTGCGGCGCTGCCACTCACTCCCGTTTCATGACTGGTAATCCCAGATGAGCTTGGACGGAGAGCGTGAAAGAGGGATTGGCTGACTGAGTGAGTATCATCCTTTCTGTGGTAAGAGCACAAGTGAATGAGCGAGTGGGTGAATATGAGTTAGTGTACGTCTCAGGAATGCTGATCAGGCCCTGGGCCGTGTGCCCTCTATCCCAGCAGGGAAGCTCAGAGGCCTGTGAGGAAATCTGGGTCAGGACTAGGCGAGTGACATGGAGGACTTCTAGCTGCCGCCCTCAGGATGACCTGTGCTGGGTCTGCTAGGGCAGCTCAGTGGTTAGGACTGTCACCTCACAGCTCCAGAGACCAGGGTTTGATTCACAGCCTGTTTCTGTAAAGTTTGCATGTTCTCCCCATGTCTGTGTGGGTTTTCTCCAGGTGCTCCAGTTTCCTCACATATTCCAAAGACATGCATTAGGTCAGTTGGTGTCTCTAAAGTGTCCAAGTGTGTGTATGTGTCACAATGGACTGATGCCCTATCTAGGGTTGGTTTCAGTTGCGCCCTGCGCTGCACTCAGGCTGTATATTAATGCAGGCATAGTAAACTTCTAATGTAGCAGAGGGAGCATGTGACCCAAGGAGAAGCTGCTTGTAGAATGGGAATATGGAGAGGTGTGTGTGTGTGTGTGTGTGTGTGTGTGAGAGAGAGAGAGAGAGAGAGATAGAGCATGCATGCATTCTTATAACCATCGAAAAGCATAGAACAAAACGTCTTAGATGTCGTTACCCTGCTGGAACAGTTTATGGCTCTAGTTGCGGTTGCATGTTGGAAGGATTGGCTTGTTGCAGAATTGGTTTGTTTCAGGGTCCATAGTAAGCCAGCGAAATAAACAACAAAAAGACTGATAAAAGAGCAACACCTGCTTAACTGCAAACAACTGAACAAGTGTACATGCATCACTGTGTAAATAGTATATAGAAACAGCAACTTTGTTCACAGCGTCAGTTCAAGAAGTAGCTAAGACTGCGCGTCTTTCTTGGAGAGCCTGAGGGTTTTACATGTGTTTCCATAAAAACTGTGTTACAGTGCAATGTGTGAAGACGTGTAGAACTCCAGAATCAAACAAAACATCACACCACAGAATGGGTTTCAGGTGTTCACGGAGGAGAGTTCACTCTGAATCAAATGCTCTCTTAAATAACTTCATAGAAATAGAAAGTGACAGACGTTTGGCACGGGAGGTTCACTGGCTATAAATATAACACTCAGAGATTGAACCGGAATGCTTGCGCCCTTTTTTGCCAAGAGTTTTACGCGCAACTCCGAGAAAATGTTTGAAAATACGCACACACCAGATAATGCTTTTTTAACATGTTAAAACCTGATAGAGTTGATTGTCTGTTCAGGATCTACTAGGTATATTTGCTTATGCTCTGCATTCAATATCTTACGCGCGCACAGAGTGAAGGCTGTACGACAGAAAAAAGGTTTGACTTTTTTTTTTATCCAAACAGTGGACCTAAATAGTTTCAGTACGCATGATATTGAAATGTGCCACAAAGCTGCTTTTTTTGCACAGAAGCTCCCAAGTTTGGAGAGATTTACGCGCAGGAAACGAGCAGAAAACGTCTCGAGTTAATGAAGAGGCTATTTCTGCATCACCAGCTCCTCGCGGATTTATGTGATTCAACTCAGCATTGTGGCGCAGGTTCTGCGAATATGAGCACTTGGCTCTTGTGTAGCTTCTATATTTCTGGAGCACATAATGGATTTAAACCTTTATCGTACGCTCTAATGCGTGCTTATTTTCCAGCTGTCTCGGGCAGTTGGCCATCACTGGAGAACACCCAGCTGAACTCAGCAGGAAACGTGGCACTCAGCTGCTTTCACTCGGATTCCCCCGCTACAGTAGCACAGAGAGGGAGCACCGCTCGCGTTATCCTTCCCAACATCGAGTCTTTTTTATTAAAGGCGTGCTGCTGTACCCAAGAACGGCGCAATTTACGCACGAACTCCGCCAGACGCTTTGCATCAGCCAGGAGTGGCGTGGCGCGACAAAAAGAGACTCAAGTTTGGTCGTTTTCCATCTTAAACACACCTGATTTAAATCATCGCTAGATTACGGGGTTGCTATGTCTGTTAGAGTAGCCGTGCTGTGCCAGATTCGGTCCTGCTTTACGCGGCGTCATTGCGGCGGAGCTCTGGCGCGCATCGGAAGCCGATAATTAGGTACCACATTGTCAGAATAGCATGCTTTCCTCCAAGTGTGTTCCACGTGGACCAGCTGCATGGCAGAGGAAGCTTTTCCTGAGCCAGGACTCCGCTACGCGTAATCACCCAGTGCTTTATGACAGCTAGCTCACGTGCGTGGATGTTACGGTGCTTCCCTGACGCACAGTGAGAGGTTTGTACTCCTCGCTATAGCACACTATCAAAGATTTCAGAGAGCTGTGCGCGATGGAGTGCTAGATATGAGCAAAATGCTGTATTAGAAGTCTTCAGTCTGACTTTGGTGCAAGGACCTAAACGTTAAATAAACTACTACTAGTAAGAATGAACCGGGCTGCGCCGAGGGGATGCCAGGTTTGGAGAGCTTTACGCGCGTTTAATTTTAAAATATCATACTGGTATTGTTCGCAGTAATCCTGTCTTAAATTGTAAATACCGGCTAATCAAACAGTCTACAGAAAAGTCTGAAAAGTTCAGCAGTGGAGAACATTCAATATATGGCCGTGCCAATAAAAGATGCAGAACTAAAGGCAGCGGTCGCCGCGCGTAACGGAGCCGGAGAACTTGGAGCGCCTGTTGCGCTCAGATGTGTGCTGAAAGAAGTTCTGGAGGAAAGAGTGGCGCTTACCTGGAACAGCCAGTGGCACGTCTCTCCGATGATAGGAAAGCCCATGGAGCCCTTGGGCATGGGCAGCTTGCAGTTCTTGTCTCGGGTGGCGGTCCACCGAAGCTGCCACAGTTGCTGAGAGACAGCGAGCAGGAGCGCTAATGAAGCCAAGCACGCAGCCAGCGTGGCGAGCGCAGACACCAGATCCAAACTCCCGAACAGCATCGCGACCAGTAGCTGAAGTCCGAGGGATGCTCAAACCGACTTCTTTACAGCGGAAGGTGGCTTAATGCAGGTATTATTGTCTATTATAAGCTAGTTGACACGTTGAACGAGAGCTCTCTGATGCTTTCCCAAAGACGCAAAGCTAAGCGCTTTAAAGAAAGTTCTAAACAGTAACCCTTTTAATTCATGAAGTGAGCAAAGTAATGGTTTAAACTTTGGTACATCATTTTCCCGACAGTACCTATCGTATCTGTCTGTGGATGTTCTGGTAATATCACAAAATGAACTTGTCAGACTAGTAGAAGCACGTGGGAAAGCTGATCAGGGTTTAACTGCTGCAAAAAGTTTTAAAAGCCATCTAAATGCACTCCAAAAATAGTTTGGTGTCTACAATCTGTTTTAATACACATTGGCCAACAATGAAAAATGAATATTCCTCTGCGGCTTGTGCACGGATGCTGAAGTCTAGCGCTAAAACTCTCAAATGACTCCAGTGCGTCTGCCAGCCTCCTTTTCTGATGCTCCCTCTCTCTCTCTCTCTCTCTCTCCCTCTCTCTCTCTCTTACTCTCTTACTCTCTCTCTCTCTCTTTTCACATAGTTTCTCAATGTGAGCTCGAGTCACTAAGCGAGCTCCCAATGTGTGTTTATATAGCGGAGGCAGCGAGGCGGCAATGGGCCAAGGCGCGCGCGGCCTTTAGCCCCCCCCACCGGAGCGAGGCGGAGCGGGCTGGAGCGTGCGGGGTCTGGCCCCATGCCCAAACTGAGAGAGAGAGAGAGAGAGAGGAGAGAGAGAGAGAGAGAGAGAGAGAGAGAGAGAGAGAGAGAGAGAGAGAGAGAGAAGGTTAAAAGTTTTAAGTCTTTAATTTCATGTCCCCCACCAGTATGAACTTTCCACCTGCGACCCGGTAATGCGCCTGCCTGAGCTCTTCTGAGAGGTCAGACTGTTTGGCACTGCTACACCTCAATGACTCCTTACTTGCTACTGCTACACAACCCAAGAACACAGCACATATGCGTTAAAAAAGATTTGCGTCTTCAATGTTGGGCAAATACAGTGCGCAAAACCAGAACCATTGGCGCCACTTCAGCGTGCGCACGCAAAGACATGGTGTCATTAGAAACGAATTAGGCTGGTCGTCAAATAACATTTCAAAAGTCCTCCTCAAGTTCAGGTTCGGCTGAATAGAATGGAGGCACATCAGTGCGCCAAATTTGGGGCGTTTAGCTACTGGTCATTCAGTTATTCATGCGCTCTGGAGAGTCACCAACTCCAAGAGACTGAAATACGTCAAACGAGCACACGCCCTGCCAAGGGAGATACAGAGGGGGGACGGGGTAAAAGTTCGTTATGGTAATGTGAAATCATCCCTGTTTCTCTGCTAAGAGCAATCCTAGTACAGAGAGCCAGATAGGTTCCAGTGTCGTCTGTCTCACAGGAGATATGGTTTCAATTAGAGTGCGCACAGGAGCATCATTACGCGAGGCGGTCAGTTATGTAATGGTCCTGAGTGCGAGAGAGAGAGAGAGACCGAGAGAGAGAGAGAGAGAGAGAGAGAGAGAGAGAGAGAGAGAGAGAGCGCATAATTACTATAATTATCCTACATGCGAAAATTGGAGGCAATGGGGAATGTCATAGGGAGATGTTTCCATCTAGCACCATTTGTAAAAAGAAAAAAAAGTTCTTCGTAGACCTTTTCTGGAAAGGTATTTTAAAGACTACTAAGAGCAAATAAAGGGTCATCCCGAGAATGGCCCTTAAGAAGATTCATAGGAACCTTCCTCTCTTCAACAGGTAAACGAGCATCTCATCCAGTGGGCCTGCTGGGACACGATAAACTCTCTCTGTCACTCTCTCTCCCAGCCCACCAACTCCTGCTATTTGTCTGAGAGAGCGTCCAGAGAGAGCGTGATGGACTGCACGCTGCTCGTTAATGCTATTTTTCCACGGTGCGGCTCTTTCCTACTTTGAGCCTCTGCTGCAGCCCCGCGGCGCCGCCTAGTGGCCGTTTATCTAGAGGCGTACACATACTGTAAGTCGCTTTCTCACCTGAAACTCCTAAATAAGACTTGATTCAAAACGCAGTCATATCAGCCAACACACTCATAGATCAGTGTGATAGTGTGCTGTATTGCAAAACCATCACATGATACAGTTTATAGAATGTTTTGCGCACGAACTAAAGTTACATCCAAATGCATGAATATTAGCATCCCTTTTGCTGATATTAGGAGAAGCCTGTAATCTCGATTTTGTTAAATGTTTGTGAGGGTGAGCACCGGTGTTGGACAATAAGCCATGACTTACAGTTGACATTCTAATTCATCTCAAAGGTGTCTGATGTAGTTAAGGTCTGGGATGTGTAGAAGTCAGCCACGGTCTCTATTAAAGTTGACGAACTGACTGGTTGATGAGGTGGAAACCTATAAAAGTATCACACTGAGAGTCACTGAGGTGTTCAGTGCAACCCATTTCACTCACACGATTTGTCTATGGAGATTCCGTGCCTGTATGCTTTATATTATGAACCAGTTAGCAGTGAGTGTGGCTGAATAATAAAGATCACTAAATAGAATGTCAATCACAAAATGATGTGTTTCTCTGGTTTTAATTGTGCTGATCAGTTAGTCAGTAAGCTAAATTAACAAACCAACAGCAACATAGCAAAAATTCAAATATACACATACAGCATAAAATATTTGTATGATACATGTTTTAATTTTTTAGCATTGTGAAGATTTTTGGGTTTGTCTCACATTAAAAACAGATTTGCCTGTAATTTTTCCTGCTGAAATGGAAACCCCATCAGATGCTTTCTAGGCAAGCTGCTGAAGTGGAGAGTTGTGTTCACTCATTCCCTTGCCCCTCAAATGGCTCGTCGAAAATACTTCACTTCAGTTAATACAGTAATGGAATGGCCCATAAGATGGCATGTTAAAAAAAACTACTGAAATACAGACAAAGGCTACCAACATCTGTAAAAGAACTTTAAAATAGTTACATTCAAAGTCATCACACCCAACACAACTGTCTAAGCCCTTGCTATTCCAGCAGCAAGAACAAAAATAACAAGCACCTCATCAAGAATCGTGTTAGAACTAGAAATAAACGACTATTTCACTTAAAATATCAAAATGATACAACCTATTTAATCATCAATTAACCCATTTGAACCAAGTACTAGGAACTAACAAACCAACACTGCAATCATTCAGGTTCTTCTTTAATCAGTATTATACTGCATTACCCCTATATATAAAGAATAAAATAAAAGAAACCAGCTTCAATTTAAACAATGACAGGGCACTCACCTAAATGATATCTGAATGATTACTTAAATACAAAGCTTATCCTTCAATCTTTCGTCATTTTGTGAATTGGTGAGTAACATCATAAAGTTTGTTGTTTGAGATCCTGATCAAGTGCTTTTTCTGCTGAGATCAATGCCAGTCAATCATCCTACGGTGTTTCTGAAACGGACCAAGAACTTTGAACAGTCCATTTACATTTACATTTACAGCATTTAGCAGACGCCCTTATCCAGAGCGACTTACAATTGGTACAGTCTTACAATCCAAGCAATTGTGGGTTAAGGGTCTTGCTCAAGGACCCAGCAGTGGCAGCTTGGCAGAGGCGGGATTTGAACCCTGGACCTTGTGGTCCATAGTCCAGTACCTTACCCGCTAGGCTACCACAGTCCAGTGGCGGTATTAATCATTACCAATCAAAACCTGTCACTTCCGTGTCACTTCCACATGTTATTACTCACCTGTCTTGGTGAGAAAAACCCTAGCTGGATAAACTACCTCTCATTACATGCAACAAAGCTATTCTAACAAGCAGTGTGATTCTTTTAAATACAATATAATAATTCAATGTAATAAAAACTGAAATAAATGTTAGCTGCTAAATCTTAGGCCTCTTGAAAAGGCATAGAAGGATCTGAGGGCTCCCCACCATGTATCACAATATGTATTCTTTTGCTAAAGATTTATTCTCAATTCATTAATTACTGTACATTTGTTTTGATCAGTAGTGCAGTAGTCACTGGACATTCATTATTATTATACATGCTATGTTATATTATATATAAATACTATGTAAAAATACAACATTAAATAATATATAACCTAAAATTATTATTAATTATTATTATATTAAAGTCTTAGTCACACTAAGGCAATGTAACTTCTGGAAGCAAATGATGGTGACTATTCTGTTTCTCTCAAACTTCATCAGAAGCCAACACACAAAGTTGACCGAATATAGCCAACAACATCCATTCTATCCTACATTACTACATGCGAAAACATGTCAATCTGCCCTCAAACCAAAACTATCCTAAACTATACTGAGTAAAGCAAGCTCGGGAATCCACACTTACCATCTTAATGTCAGACTATTCAAAATAAAACGTTCATTGATTGGATACTGAATGAGAAGAGCAGTAAGTTATTTTTCACTGTTAGCCAATCTGAGTGCAGATTTTATTTCGGCATGTAGAGAAAGGACTGATTTATTCTGTTGGGGTGGATTGTTGATATTCAGCAACAATTAAAAAAAAGTCCGGTTTGTATTTAATGTTACCTCAGACAGACTCTTTGGACTCCACCAGTTTCAGAGTCCACCTTACCCGAAGACCGAGACAAGACGTCCAGATGAGGTCGAAACCGAGACAAGAGACGGCTCATTTATGGTCTTGAGACTGTCCAGCGGTACTACTACACTATTGATCAGTGTACGTTGTAGTAATTACTTTGCTTAATTATTCTTTGCTTCTCACACTATAATGTTATATTTAAAGGAGTACAAGGTAAAGAAAAGCAAATAAACAGGTCAAGAAATAAACCAGTATCAATTAATTGTGATTAATATTGGAATCAGTACCTCCTGACAATACCTGCAGTATTCTCACAGTATGTATCCTGGTGTAGAGTATTAAATGTAGGCTAACCATGTAGACATCAGACACCAGGCCTGGAAGGCCATAGCACTGAAACATGATTCAGATTCAGCTCATGGTTACATTGTGGCAGTTTCGCAAACCTGGCAAACTGTTAAGAGTTGACATGTACATCTGGGATGACTTCAGGCAATCCAGCTTCCTCCCACCTTCCACAAACCTCACAGTTGGTGGACTGGCGATTTTAAATTACTCCCAGATGTGAGTGTGTGGGTGTGATGCCCTGTCCTAGTAGAGATTGGCACCCTGTCCAGGTTCTTATCGTCCTTCGCACCTAGTGTTTCTGGGAAAAACACTAAAACCAGTACATCACTAGCCATGGTTCCTGAAGATGAATGAACAATTCCGCTTATAACTGTTTGTGCTTACATCAGGACAAAACTAGCCCAAATCCTTTACAATAATTATTAATGACACTTGATGAACAAAACTCTCTCTCTCTTTCCTAGCATTCATCTCACGTCGATGCAGGATCTGCTTTCCATACTGACGCAACCAAAGGGAATTCCAGCCAGCTTGTTGAGGCACCTGACACTTAACCTACTGCATGTCTCTGGAACGTGGGCGGAAACCAGAGTACCAGAGAAAACCCATGCAAACAGTGGGAGGACATGCAAACTTCACACAGTCAAAGATCAGGATTGAACAAGATACCTCTGGAGCTGTGAGATGATCGTGCTACCACATGAACCACCATGCCACCCTTGATGAGCCAAACTGAACCCTACAAACTAAAGCTGATATGATGGGAATCCTGAAGCGAGAGTACGTCAGTGAAGGACAAGAGGGGAAACATTTTGGTGGACTAGGTTTACAAATAGTTCAGAGTGTATAATACATATACTTAGACCATTTTAAAAGTCTATGTAAAAATCAAGACCTAAATACAACAAGTGCTTCATTTGTAAAACATGAGGTAAGGGAACACTGAGTGTGGAGTGATACGGCAAGTGGGCAGGGAGTGAAATAGGCATGCATACGGAATGCATAGACGAAGTGCTCCACCTAATACAGTAGCCTTCAAAATAGAATATCCATATTAATTAAAAAGTCTTGCTTACCTTGTCTAAGTATCTGTTGTCTTTTGTTCACCATTTCCAAACCTCGCCTGTTCTATGAGCACACAAAACGTGACCAATGATCTAACTACACCATCAAAATAAAAAGAACTGATTAGGTTTTTGGAAAGAAGATTACATTTAATAAAAATGTAATTATTCACCTTGCTTATCATCATTTTATTTAATATATAAAAACACAGAGGAGCTGGATCCACAGATATAAGCACCGGAACTCATGTGGTCCAAATATGAGATGTACCGGATCTTGTTCTGGCAGGATCCAGCACGTTTTAGTCTTACTGTGTCAAGATATGTGAGAATGTCATCAAGACTCAAGAATAACCCACAAATACATTGATCCAAATGGGTCCTGATGTTGGGCAATAAACACTGACTCACTTCCAATTCATTGAAAATGTGTCTGATGATGTTAAGGTCAGGGTTCTGTGCAAGTCAGCCAACCTACATCAAATGTCTCAAGCTTTCTTATGGGATTTCTATTAGCAGAGCAAGTGCAGAAAAAAAGCTTAGATCAGTCCAGGTATTAGGAAATAGTTTACACGTTACATAACTGAACAGACCATGTGATCCACCCCATGGCCCTTGCCTGCACAAGACTGAATGGCTTATAATAGCAATACAGTGTAAAAGCTTAAGCAAGAAAGACACGACTAACATGTTTCAGGCAGAGTTCAGAGGAAATGGATGGTTGTAAGATCGGAAAACCCCAAGAAACACACAGCTGTATTTACAAATAGGGCTTTATACACACCGTTCCAATACACGTCACCTCATGACCAAGACATGCTCATTTCCTGCGCTTGATTTAACGTACAGGGGTGCTTGAAAGTTTGTGAACTCTTTAGAATTTTCTATATTTCTGCATAAATATGACCTAAAACATCAGATTTTCACACAAGTCCTAAAAGTAGATTTGTTAAATGTATATATATTAAATATTAAATATTAATTTGTTAAATGTATATATATATAAATGACCAAGTATAATGTCTCATTTGTTTAACCCAGTTAAACAAATGAGACATTATACTTGGTCATTTATTTATTGGGGAAAATGATCCAATATTACATATTAGTGAGTGGCAAAAGTATGCGAACCTTTGCTTTCAGTATCTGGTGTGACCCCCCTGTGCAGCAATAACTGCAACTAAACATTTCCTGTAACTGTTGATCAGTCCTGCACACCGGCTTGGAGGAATTTTAGCCCATTCCTCCATACAGAACAGCTTCAGCTCTGGGATGTTGGTGGGTTTCCTCACATTAACTGCTCACTTCAGGTCCTTCCACAGCATTTCGATTGGATTAAGGTCAGGACTTTGACTTGGCCATTCCAAAACATTATTCTTCTTTAACCATTCTTTGGTAGAACAACTTGTGTGCTTAGGGTCGCCGTCTTGCTGCATGACCCACATTCTCTTGAGATTCAGTTCATGGACAGATGTCCTGACATTTTCCTTTAGAATTCTCTGATATCCTTCCAATAGCCTTCTGGCTCTTCCACGTGATCTTTGGCAAACTGCAGACGAGCAGCAATGTTCTTTTTGGAGAGCAGTGGCTTTCTCCTTCCAACCCTGGCATGCACACCATTGTTGTTCAGTGTTCTTCTGAGGACTCATGAACATTAACATTAGCCAATGGGAGAGAGGCCTTTAGTTGCTTAGAAGTTACCCTGGGGTCCTTTGTGACCTCACCAACTATTACACGCCTTGCTCTTGGAGTGATCTTTGTTGATCGACCACTCCTGGGCAGGGTCACAATGGTCTTGATTTTCCTCCATTTGTACACAATCTGTCTGACTGTGGATTGGTGGAGTCCAAACTCTTTAGAGATAGTTTTGTAACCTTTTCCAGCCTGATGAGCATCAACAAATCTTTTTCTGAGGCCCTCAGAAATCTCCTTTGTTCGTGCCATGATACACTTCAACTAATTGTTGTGTATTGTTGTGAAGAGCAGACTTTGATAGATCCTTGTTCTTTAAATAAAACAGGGTGCCCACTCACACCTGATTGGCATCCCATTGATTGAAAACACCTGACTCTAATTTCACCTTCAAATTAATTGCTAATCCTAGAGGATTAAGAGAGAGAATCCTAGAGCTAAGGAACCATGGGGTGAACAGGTGAAGATGTGGTAAAACTCACAAAGATTGGAATGAAAGGAATGGAAGGATATATTTTTGCCACTCACTAATACGTAATATTGGATCATTTTCCTCAATAAATAAATGACCAAGTATAATATTTTTGTCTCATTTGTTTAACTGGGTTCTCTTGATCTACTTTTAGGACTTGTGGGAAAACTTGATGATGTTTTAGGCAGAAATATAGAAAATTCTAAAGGGTTCACAAACTTTCAAGCACCACTGTAACTGAGCTTCAGATATTTATTGTCATGGTAATGTCTTTGTGTGACTTAGTAATGTCTAATAATTTTGGTAAACATATACATGTAATATAATATTGTATTATATTATATACAGTATATATACACTGTTCAATTTACACAGACGCAACAATTAGAATTCTACATAAATTGAATTCTATATAATATCATATAATAAATATAAATTGAATTCCATATAAATTGAACAGTGAGACATTCCGTTTTAGGTGAACATATGAAAGTGCCTTTGGTTGAGCCAGATGGATGAAATTATGAAACAATGAATTGACTTAAAAAGTCACCCAAACAAAAAGGATAAATACATTACTTCTCATCATGGATGCATGAATACCACTGATGTATGACTAGATATCATTTGGTTCTTTTTGATACTGAAACCGAAAGAGTAACCTATGTAGCATTAAGCAACTTGGGCCATGAAACTGTTACCTTAGTGCAATGAACCTTAACATTCTCTCTTTGTTAAGTCACTGAACATAAAACCTCATACAAAGGTGGAACAGTGATGGAGCTACCATTTGGATTTTATTTCGAATGTTAAATTTATGAGTGTTCATATTCACATCCTCCAACTTATTCCATTTTAGCTTTTGAAACGTGTTATACTGTTATGAACTGTTATGAAACGCGTTCAGTGTAATTTGGGTTAAAATAGCAGATACTAATTAATTTAAAATAAACAAATTAATGATTTATTGTAGTTACTATAATTTAAAAAAGTCATGTCAGGGGAAGGATATTCTCATACATACACTGTAGCCCACAAGTTAAGGAATAACCTCCTCACCTTTGTTTGTTGTTCAGACAAACAAGTCTAGATTAAAAACATATATTTATTCATCTTTTCATTTAGTCTCTTTAGACTGGGATGGATCCGATCCAGAAGTCTGGGATCTGGATTTGTCTCTGGTCTGTCTGTCCTTGGACTCAGTAACCAACCTGTTATTGGGCCAGGCATGTTGATCAGGGTTACCAGACTCTGTTAGCCCTAAGGAAAAGAAAGGCACAGGAGTACTTTTTCCTTAATATCTCTGTAGTTTCTCATAGACAAAAGAGACATCAAATGGAAAGAAAAAAAGACTTTACCAATGTTATTATATAACAATGGCTCCCCTTGCGTTTTAGCAGATCTATTGAATTACAGTAATCAAATCCAGGGAATCTTGAAAGATGACAACAGCCTCCCTACATACATACATATATATATATACATACATATATATATATATATATATTTTATATATATATATATATATATATATATATACACTGTATATATATATATATATATATATATATATATATATATATATATATATATATATATATATATATATATATATATATGTATGTATGTAGGGAGGCTGTTGTCATCTTTCAAGATTGTTATATAATAAGATCGGTAAAGTCTTTATTATTAAGACAACATCTGAGAAACAATAGACATTTACTTATTATACTTATATACTTATAAAGTCACTGTCTGTGTAATTCACTGTGAACATAACTTTTAGAAATGCACCAAGTCTCCAGCATTTCCTTAAACTCCTGATATCAGCCCATGTATAAGCCACGGAATTACCTGCTTGAACAACCTGCTGGAATGTGAAATCCAGGTCTGTGCACTCGATAATTAAATGAGTGACACTGGACAGACATCATAAACTAGATTGAGTTCTCATAGTAAACTCATGGTATAGACACAAGTTTGTGGACACCCCTTCTAATTGCTGAGCTCTGCCATTTCAGCAACACTCACTCGTAACACTTTTATAATACAAAGCATACATTCTCCATAGACAAACAGTGCAGTAGAATGGGTTGTACTGATACCCCAGTGACTCTCAATATGACACATTTATAGGTTTCCACTTCCAACAATTCAGTTCAACTTTCTGCCCTGCTGCCCATAAAACAAAGTCCATAGAGAATTGGTTTGCCAACTTTGATTGAGAACTTGGCTGGCTTGCACAGAAACTTGGCCTCAACCCCATCAGACACCTTGAAAATCCACTGGAATGCCAAAAGTGAGCCAGGACTTCTTGTCTAACATCAGAAGCTGATCTCAGAGTAATGTTCCAAAATCTAGTGGAAAGCCCTTTTAGAAGAACAAAGGCTGTTGTAGCAGCTTCAACTCCATACTAATCATTTTCGTTTTGGATGGAATTACTTGGGTGTCCACAACGTTTGTCTGTAGGGTGTACCATGAGGGACAGGATGTTAATACTGGGACATTTTAATGAGTATGCACAAATCCCTACTTTTCATGTAGCTTAATTTTTAGCACTGCTCACCACTCAACATCCAAGCCAACATTTGTGGTACATTGTTACCTACAAAGTCATCATGCTACTTGATTGAGTGATTCCACCAAATACAGAAGTCATTATAAGCTGCTGTGATCAGTTAATAGCAAACAGCTGCTGGTCTTGTCTCTTATAAAGACAGAACATGGCATAGCCATAGGCTGGAGCAGACAGAGTCATTACTGGGAATCGTATCTGAGTCACAGTGGTTTCCTCATGTAAATAAAACCTGGGCATTTCCTGGGTTTTTTAAAACGTAGAGGTCACTGCGAATTGGAGCATTTTACCAAACAAAGCTGCCACAAATGCATTTGAATTGCAATACATTAATGATTGCAACAGAGCATGTGTAACATGAAAGATTAGGACATTCGTTGCCAACAATGAGCAACAAATCACTCATACTAACAGATGTTAATAAATATTTAAATTAGACTTGGAATCAAATGTTCCATAAAACACTTTTTAATCCCACTGAAAGAAACGTCTTGTTTTGGGGATTTTAAACATCTCAGTAGTGACTGAAGACATGTTTACATTTATATTTACAGCATTTAGCAGACACCCTTATCCAGAGCGACTTACAATTGGTACAGTCTTACAATTCCAGCAATTGTGGGTTAAGGGTCTTGCTGAAGGACTCAACAGTGGCAGCTTGGCACATGTGGGATTTGAACCCTGGACCTTCTGGTCCAGAGTCCAGTATCTTAACCCCTAGGCTACCACAGTCCCAGGCTTCAGTAGGCTATAGTGGGAAGTATGTAGTGTGACCAGGATCACCTTCAGGAATTATCAGGAATGGTCTTTTAGGAAGGGCAGCATCCAAGAAACCACTTTTTCAAAGGGGAACAGGGTGAAAAGGCTAAGATATGCTAAAGACTTTTGCACAGTACTGTATATTTCAGCTGTGTTTAGGTGAAGGCCACTAAAAATATACATGATTCTGAGTGAAACAATCAATCAACAAATCCATCATAAGTTAAATGCATCATGAACTGATGAGTTTAATATCGCGCAGCTCGACTCATACAAGTTTAAGCAAGTGACTCTAGTAACCGAGACATTTTTCTAGTCAAAAGACATCGAGACCCCAATTCGACAAGTTCCGAGGTACCACTGTATGTGAATTTGTAGATATTGGTCAACCAATATTTGAAAAAGCCTACATTTTGACCTACAGCACTGCCAAATGTCTAGAATTTAGGTGTCAACAAAGCTGAGGTAAGATTAGGAATAAATAAATAAATAAATCCTAACAAATCTGTTTTCCAGAAGACTTTCACATTAGAGCCATTTAAGGGGAATTATTCAGAAGTAATGGTTTAAACAGTCATTTATTGTCAACAGTTGATGAGGCAGAAACTGAACATATTATAACAGGTATCAATTCCTTAAGAAGTGAACTTTGCACTAGAAAAGTCGTTTGAGCTGGTTTTGTCAGCTGCACTGTTAAATGGCAGAAAGGGTGTGAAACAATCTGTGGATTTCTTTTTTTTTTTCCCCCAAGGTGATGTCGTACTTCCTGTAGCTTTTAACAGAAAGTGAAATTTGCATATTTGTGAACTGGTCAGGCCTGTGCATGTACTGACTGACTGACTAATTGGAAGGAATATAATTTACATCCTCTGTTCTCTCTTCAGAGGTCAAGGGAGTAAAGGTGAGAGAAAGCGATAGCTCCGGTTAACTAGTATCACAAATATAACTGATGTGGGAATTCCTCTATACATTCCACAGTTGGTGTGCCACTACCACAGGAATCCATATGTATCCATCCACCTTAATCCAGCAAAGTGAGTCCCAGCTAGATGAAGACTCATAGATTGACTGCACACTAGAGCCTAAATGAAGGCATTCTCACATCGGTACGCAGCAACTGTCCTAAGTTAAAGGCGTTATGGAAAATGCGTAGCTCTTGATTGGTAAAGGTGTTTCTTGATTAATGAATCCAGTAAAGGAATGCCCCTACATGTACAAACCTCATCTCTATCTTCCGCATCTGTAGCATAAGTGCAATTACCAGGAAGAAAAATAACAACACATTTCCCTGTACTCATAAAATATGAAAACCCCATTTACTCAAACACAGTCTTACTGTGGAAATATGAACCTTGCAACACATCTATGCAGGTACGAAACTTTCCCCAAGTCAACCATAAAAGTATTTCAGTATTTCGTAAAAAAAAAAAGAGGCAATATTCATGCTGTCAGACTGTGTCTGCTGTTTTGTGCTGTGGACAGTCATGCTGGTTAAGCAAAGCTCCCAAAAATCCAAAAACTATGTACAAACTTTACTTTTGTGTCTGTAAACTGAATGCCCACTATTTTAAGCAAAGGGATGGTGAGGGTGCAGGTTATTATTCCAGCCAACAAGAGCTACACCTGATTCCAGTTTAATTTTTTGGACTCAATATTCAAATTTGCATCAGGTGTTTTGTCGCTTAAATGGTATGAACTGTAGCCACACCAACAGAATGATACATGCTTGCACTGAAATGCCATGGCTAAACTGAGCCACAGTGGAATACTTTTCCTGTCACTAATGGCCCAGTTTGGTTAAGCCCAAGTTTTTGATCTGGTTTTTACGCTCAAATCTTTAAATCTTCCCTCAGAGGGAAGAATCTATCGCCTGAACATGGATAGCACACAATCTTAACCTTGAGTATCCCAAACATTTAAAATTGTTACTATAATTACATTGGTTCAGTGTTGAATGAAGCTATCATGTGCCTCATATTCAGGAATTTAATTTACATTGTTAGAGTCTAGTTTTAAATGCTGATTGACTGAATTGAACACCTGTTCTTAGACTTTCATACTAAAGTATTTTAAGTTAAATGTCAACCTCAAATTTATTTATATATCTCTGTTTGCAATGGAGCATTGTCTGAAAGCAACTTTACAAATATTTAGTCCCAAAGCCCCAACTGAGCAAGCTTAGGGCAACTTTGGCATAGAAAAACACCTTAACACTAGATTCGCTGACTTTTTTAGATTCTGAGGACATACCCCCTCCTTCTGCCAAACCATTAGCGGGGCATTAATCTCTTTTTGTGATGCATATGATTTCAGCCTGTACCTAACCCAGACACCCCCACCCAGCCCCAACTACACTCTCGACTCTGATTCAAGCATGACTTGTACTACAGTTAACTTTTCTCTGTGTACATATGGGCTTTTGTTGTCAATAAATAAAAACAACAGATAAAAACTGTAACAGTTTATCTTATGTTTTGATATAGTCAAAATAATATATAGCTCAAGTAAATGAGGCTAGCAGGACATACACAGCAAAACACAAGCCAAAAACTTATGTTCACAAGAGATAAAGTTGATAAAAAAAGATCCAACACAACAGTAGTAGTTTGTTGTTTTCCCATATTTTTGTCAATAATGAAAACAGAGATAGAGAATAGAGGTAGAGAATTACTATCAGGGAGTCTTTATAAATATATGCAGGTGCGTGTATATCGTTTTTATAGACATGTAAACAGATTGCATGTATATAAAGAAAGAAATACATGTTACTTGTAAAACAGAGTTAGAGACAGAAAACAGCTTCACACCAGGGAGAATGTGATGTAATGTGAATATTTCTTAAAATAAATATTTTCTGTCAATTCCGTATGTGTCTTGCCAAAGCTTTGTTTTTATTGTGCCGGTCGCAAACTGTGAGCGCATAGTTTATGGGTGAAAGCTAAGATGTTGTGACTCCTTTTTTTCTTACATAGTATTTGGTTTGACAAGTAATAAATGCATATATTTATAAACAGAGATAGCCACAGAGAATAACTTCACCACAAAGAGAAGAACACAGTTACTGCCATTCAGGTCGCAAATGACGAAAAAGTAACGTCCCTGTCTCGTGCGGATAGCGTCAGGTGCAGACGCGCTGCAGCAGAAATCATAGCACAAAACAGTGTGTATATTGCTTTTGTTAGAATTTTGTAAAGTGAATATTTTCTTAAAATAAATATTTCTGTCAATTCCCGGATTGTGTCTTGCCAAAGCTTTGTTTTTATTGTGCCGGTCGCAACTGTGAACGCATAGTTTATGGATGAAAGCGAAGGTGTTGTGGTTTTCTTCTTTCTAAACATAGTATTTGACAAGTAATAAATTGCATATATATTGTGAACAGAAATACCCACTGAGAATAACTTCACCAGAAAGAGTACAACACAATTACTGGCATTCAGTTCGCAAATGACGAAAAAGTAACATCCCGTGAAAGTGGAGGTGTTTAGTTTGTTCTTACATATAATAAATATCAAAGCAAAGTTCCGGAAAATAAAAGTTATTTTCAGTGACAATTGTAAAAGGAAGAAGATAATATATATAAAGAAGTAGCTTAGGTTCTATTGTCTTATTCCGTCATTTCAAAATGAAACCGCTTCTATATTCTCCGTCGTACGAATGGTGCGAAAGAGAAGAATTGTTCTATTTTGGTTTCATCTGACCACATGATATTCTCTCAATCCTCTTCTAGATCATCCATATGCTCTCTGGCAAACTTCAGACAGGCCTGGACATGTACTGGCTTAAGCAGGGGGGCACGCCTGGCACTGCAGGATCTTAGTCCCTCTCGGCGTGGTGTGTTACTGATGGCAGCCTTTGTTACTTTGGTCCCAGCTCTCTGCAGGTCATTCATCAGGTTCCTCCGTGTAGTCCTGGGATTTTTGCTCACCGTTCTCATGATCATTTTGACCCCACTGGATGAGATCTTGCGTGGAGCCCCAGATCGAGGGAGATTATCAATGGTCTTTTATGTCTTACAATTTTTGTTCCCTTACATGTTTATAACATTGTGTTTTTATATTCTTACATTCTATGTAGAACTTCTATCTAAGAGTCAGGATCTGAGAGACACAACCGGTATATTGTTGTACAGTGACAGTAAAGCTATTCTATTAAACATATTATAAATGTTTAAGCATGCATACCTACAGAGAAATAATTGTCGAGGGGATTGTTTTATATTGTTTCCTTCATATAAGATCATTCACTTCAACTTATTTTAAAGAAGGTCAGACCTCCTGTAAAGCAGAATCAATCAGTCGTCTCTGTTCTCCTGCCATGACCGTCCCTGTAACCAGTAGCCCTGACACCGCACACACACTCGCTCCTGGTTTAGTGCACTCAGAGGTAACCCATATTCTAACGCATATGGAAGCCTTCTAGTTCACTCAATCAAAACCCCTGTATGTAGCAATTACCCTAATATCATCGGACACTTTAATTCCACTTGGAAATGAGATCAGAAAAATCAAAGTCAAACCTTTCTCCCCTCCCCCTCCTAAAAACCATTATCATTTTATTTTGTTTTAGTCTCCTTTACACACTTGAGTGTTCTCCAAAACAGAGGGAAGGTTTACTGGAAGAGAAAGGGGGAGAACATGTGGAGTCACTTTGGAGATAAACTAGTTTCTCCAGGGAGGGGGAAAAAAAAGAAGCTATTTATAGTACATTTCTCAACATTTGTCAAATGTGTCAAGAACATCTATTACCCTTGGCGTTCTGACCATTTACCTTTTAAACTTTAGCATAGGGGACAGAAGGCAGAAATCAAAGCTGTTACTAGAACTGTTTAAAAAAAATTGGTGGTTTCAATTCCAGGGCAAACATCCACAACAGAGATATTGGCACTTGGAGAGTAACAGGATCCAAAAGAATCTGAAAACTGAGCAAGTTCAAATCTAATCTAACCAAATTCCGAGCAACAACATTCCAATACAGTAATTCAATATACTGTACCTTTTACACTGTCTGCTAGTGGACACTGGACAGAAATTAAGAGAAGTCTGATCTTTTATCTGATGCATTTTCTCCATATTATTTAAACACTGGTTGTCAGAAAAAAGCTGATTAAGTCGTTCCTCTTTTTAACCTGCAAAACGCATGGAATTCTGAAGGCACATACAGCACAATGACTTACGCTTACGCAGTACTGCACTTACGCCGATACGTTTAATGACAGGCTAGGAAATGAAGTTGTTAATTGGTACGTAACAAAGAAAGCGAGAGGCTCTATATTCCTCAGAAACAAATCAAGTATGTGTGTGGACAAAACCAAGAGAAGTTTAAGAATTGTGTAATGTCTTTACTGGTAATATGGCAGGCAGCGTTCCATGTCTGCAGAGTCGATTACTATCAATCAGTAATCGACTCTGCAGACAGTGTTCCAGTCAAAGCAGAGCACTAGCAGGCCAGTAAATCGGAGCGTAATTGAACGGCTCGTTGGCCTGAAGGATGGAGATGGATGGCTCAATGATAAGTCCACTGCCTAGTGGCTTTGTGTGGGGCCTATTAGCATGACAGTTGATCCCAACATACAGTCTTGCTTTACTATATTCAAATGCTATTTCTATTGACTAGTATATTAATGTTGCAAAAAATACCATGCCTTCACTCAACTGTAAATGGAACCTCAGGGCTCAGTACTAAAAATACCTAATGAACGAATACATGTAGAAATAAATGAACACATTATCACCTGGAGACCAGTCAAATCTACCAAGTAAACATAAAATATTTAAGATACAAAAATAAAGGCAAGTCCAAACACAACAGCTCACTCATATCCACGTATTGTCTCCGTCTCAGAGCGATGTACAAGTAGGCACACAAACACAGCCCATGTCACTCCTGTGATGGATTGGCCTTGAAGCACAAGGGAGGATTGAAGTGTATAAGGCCTGGACCCCCACCTCTCTCCACCACCAAAACGCCTCCCCCAAACACCTTGACTGAAGGGGTAGACACATACTGAGCTCACAGAGGAAACCAGGGTTTTGTTTCTGTACACTTTGACCCCTGGAGTCCATCAATAATCTGAGAACAGCAGCTAGAGAGGGAGGGTGGCCTCCCTCATCCATCTTCATTTGAAGAGAGGAGAACGTGTGTTCGCTGTCTTCCTTCTGTTGCCCTATCACTCCATCTTCTCCCACACTTTCACCCGTCTTCTCCCTCCTACCCTGTCTCATCCATCTCATCTGTCACGTCTCCCTGTAAAGCCTCAGCTTCCAGTGTGGCTATGCTGAACCGCTACTCGTCTAGGTCTGAACTACAATCACACAGCTGCCAGTTTATCAAATAACCCAACCTTGGGTTTACATTCATAGACCAGTTTTTAGGTAGCTTAACTAAGCTCAGTTGGTTATACACTTCATCCATCAGTGGAAAAGACCACCATAGGATCATCTTTGACCTGATATTATGTGGGTGATTGACCATTCTCAGCACTAGAGTGCCTTAACCTGTATTAGTGGAGCTGTTTGGCATTATCTCGTTTCACAGAACATAATGTGGACATTAAACAGCGCTTACCTGCACTCACACAGTGCAACTAAAGTCCAAAAATATGTGGACAGCCACTTCTTAATTAGTGGATTCAGCTATTTCAGCCACACCAGTTAGTTACAGGTGCATAAAGTCAAGCACACAGCCATGCGATCTCCATAAACAAGCACTGGCTCTAGACTGATATGTTTACCTTCCCAAGTTAAAAAACTGCTCTGCTCAACTGTGTTAGCAGTTATTGTGAAGTGGGTATGTTTAGGAGCAACAACAGCTCAGCCACAAAAAAGGAGACCACAAAGCTCACAGAATGAAACTTCGGTGCACAAAAATCATCGGGTGTAACACTCACTCACTTTGTTGGGATTCCTTGCCCGAGCATAACCCTCACTAATGTTCTTGTGGCTGAATGGAAGTGAATCCCATTCCTGTTCCAAAATCTAGCAGTAAGCCTTCCCAGAAGGGTGAAGGTTGTTAAAGCATTGGCATATCCAAATTAATGTCCATTGTTTTATTTAGTAACACCTACACAATCAGTTATGCCTGTAATGATAGACTGTCACCATTTTGTATTTAATATTTTCTCTACCTTATAGAGCAAATAGGTGGAAATTGGCAATGCTCTGTTCCCATTGTGCAAGGTGCATTTAGGGTCAGACCAGAGTCAAACTAATTATCAAAATGTAAAGTCACTGTTATCCTCTGTAAGATTCAGTCATTATTCAGTACGTAAACTACATGCTGTATCCTTTGAGGCTTTATCCCATATCTCTTGTGGCAGACTGCATGCAAATCCAGTGCCAATCCACTGCTGTCTGGTGTTTTATCTTACCCGCACGCACACTCGTCCTCATCAAACAGATACTTCCGCTCACTGCATACGAATGTGGTTATTTTTAACCTTCTTCCTTTTGAGACAAGGATTCGAAACACACTATCAGCTCTCGCCATCTCTCAGTGTGTTCGCATCTATATCAAAGGAATGATTTGTGATTGGTGTTCTTCAGCTGGCTGTGTTGTCTCTATTGCTCCATTTTGCTCTCAGCTATGACAATAAGACAGCTCTAAATTAGTGGTCGACAGTTGTGGGTTTTTTAATGGCCAATGCTGATGCCGATATTTAGAGAGCAGGGTGATCGATGGCCGATATAGCATCTGATAAAACTAATAATAAATGAGACGGCAAATTGCTGAACTTAAACGAACACTGTCTGTTTGCACTCTGTGTTTTTTTATAAATAAAAAATAAAAGTTTTATTGCTCTTAACAATAACATTTATTACCAGATTACAGTATCACATTCTTTCTGGGAAAAATGTGCAATAAAATGTGCAAATACTTGCAAAAAAAAAAAATAATAATAATGTTATAGTAGTGCACATGGTATCAGCATCTTTTTGTTTTTAATCCCAGTTCCAGTAAATTGTAAAACAAAGTTTTCATCGTCTCATAAATGGCCCCACTCTCACTGAATCTCAGCATCTCTTTGTTTTTAGTCACTCAGTATTCCCAGTTTATGAGCTGAAAGTTCAAATGCAGGAAACAAAGTTTATATCCATTTTCCCCACTTTATTTTTGAATAGTGGGTACAAGTACAGATATCGGTTGATGGCGATTACTTAAAAATGGAATTAATTGGCCCGATTAATTACTGTCACTACTCTAAATGGCCCAAACATTGACTGTGTTGGCCATATATATATATATAGAACAAGAAATTCATTTTAAATAGTTCGTTTCTCATCACTCATTGCTCACCACCAATTCTATTCCAGCACTACCAATCTAGATCATGTTTAAGATAATATATAATATATTATAGTAATACATTGGGGCAAAAAAGTATTTAGTCAGCCACTGATTGTGCAAGTTCTCCTACTTAGAAAGATGAGAGAGGTCTGTAATTTTCATCATAGGTACAATTTTTTATCAAAAAGTTCTATTTTGGTTTCATCTGACAACATGATATTCTCCCAATCCTCTTCTGGATCATCCATATGCTCTCTGGCTAACTTCAGACAGGCCTGGACATGTACTGGCTTAAGCAGGGGGACACGCCTGGCACTGCAGGATCCGAGTCCCTCTTGGCGCAGTGTGTTACTGATGGTAGCCTTTGTTACTTTGGTCCCAGCTCTCTGCAGGTCATTCATCAGGTCCCTCCATGTAGTTCTGGGATTTTTGCTCACCGTTCTCATGATTATTTTGACCCCACGGGATGGGACCTTGTGTGGGGCCCCAGATCGAGGCAGATTATCAATGGTCTTGTATGTCTTCCATTTTCTTACAATTGCTCCCCCACAGTTGATTTATTCACACCAACCTGCTTGCCTATTGTAGATTCACTCTTCCCAGCCTGGTGCAGGTCTACAATTTTCTTCCTGGTGTCCTTCGACAGCTCTTTGGTCTTGGCCATGGTTGAGTTTGGAGTCTGACTGTTTGAGGCTGTGGACAGGTGTCTTTTATACAGATAACGAGGTCAAACAGGTGCCATTAACGCAGGTAACGAGTGGAGGACAGAAGAGCTTCTTAAAGAAGAAGTTACAGGTCTGTGAGAGCCAGAAATCTTGCTTGTTTGTGGGTGACCAAATACTTATTTTCCACCATGATTTACAATTAAATTCTTTAAAAATCCTACACGTGATTTCCTGGATTTGTTTTCTCATTTTGTCTCTCATAGTTGAAGTGTACCTATGATGAAAATTACAGACCCTCTCATATTTCCATGTAGGAGAACTTGCTTAATCAGTGGCTGGCTAAAAACTTTTTTGCCCCACTGTACATAATAATGTGACAATACTAAAAATAACTGCTATATCAAATAATAATTATATAACAATTGTTATGAAGAAAATATCAACAATACTAGTTTTTATTATTTATATATTAACCCTTTATGCAGACCCAAGGTTAAGTTCAAATGATTTGCACTATTACACTATAACACTAGTTATCTCAAGTTTTGGGTCTACACCTACTCATTTATCCTTTATCCAACTGTTACAATTCAAGCAATGTGGGTCAAAGGTCTTGCTCAAGGATCCAACAGTTTAAGCAACCACAGTCCCAAATTTTACATATAGCACATGGATTGTTCCGGGCTTAATATAGACACACGCTAACAGTCTTATTGTTCAATGTCAATGGCTTATGCAGCTGGGTGACCAAAAAAACAAAGAAAACAAAAAGGATTATCTGTTATTGGCCAGAACCTAAATTGTGGAGAACATGTGAAGAGCAGTTTCAATAGAAATACTGCTGTATGAATTAGCACACTGTAATGACTTTACCATAACTCCATAACTCGCCCCAATGGACACTTGTGGGACCACTTGGAACAGCAAATGAAATGCTGAAATAGACAACCACTAACTAGCTGAACTGTGCAACCAATTAGTGGAAGCATGTGTTAGCCCTCGCTCTCCCAGATTGGTAACTGTCATGCAATAGGCATGATGTAGAGGGTGAGAACAGGCACTGAGTCAAGTAATTCAGGAACATGGGGTAAATAAAAGCAGAATGAAAGAAACGGGGGTCAAAAGGCCAGCGCAACCACAAGCTAATACAGCCACATCATTCCCGGTTCTTTTGGGGACTTTACGAGTCACTTCTGGATTTCATGTGATTCACATCTGAATGGAAAACGCACAGTCACGCTTACAATGTATTCCCCCAGCTGTAACTAATGTTCACTTCTTTTTCACACTCATTTTTACAGAGGTTTCAGCAGCACCCATATCCTCATACAATGCCCATCAACGTATTTGTAAACAGCGTCTCGGAGTCAGAAAGAGGTCACGTACAGAGAGCACATCGTCTTAGGAACATGTGCAAGTTCGTATAGAAGCCAAGAAGAGATGACTCCTATGAAACATCCAAAGATGTGTGTTTGTAAACAGTGTCTCTGAGTCAGAGAGAGTGGTCATATCATGAGGATCTGCTCAAGAACATGTGCAAGTTGTTTCTGGACTGCCATTCTGCCAAGACAAGAGTGAGCAGTATTTTAGACGGAGATGGATTGAATGGGAAATTTGTGAGCTTCCAATAACAGTCATTTCTTAGAAATGGATGCACAATAAGCGTTATAACGAAACTGTAAAAGAAAGAAGAATTGTAATCGGTGACATTTACACTGAAGTGATTTCTGTGGCTTATTTAGTCATAAATATTAAAGTCATGACATTTCCTGCTTTAACATGTTATGGAACCATGATCTGTAACAAGAAATGTTTTCCCTGAATTGAAAAAGCTTTAAGCAATATTGGCATGCTCTCATTCTTTGAAAATACCAAGAAATGTGCAGCCAGCTGAAAGAACGGTGTGTGGGTGGTGTTACTATGAAGCATAAGGTCAAAGAGCAACAACAGCTCAGCTACAAAGTGGTAGGCCACACAAAAACGGGACTGCTAAAGTGCTAAAGTGCATAGTGTAAAAATTGCTTGTTCATTCCAAGGCTCCAAAAATGTCCAACTTCAATTTTTGGGTTGAACTGGAAAGCTGACTGCAAGCCAGGTCTTTTTACTACATCAGTTCCTGATGTCAGTGATGCTCTTAAGCAAATCTCTTGAGTCAAAGTCAAATTTATTATATAGTGCTTTTTTTTAAAATACATGGAGCATTATCTCAAAGCAGCTTTACAAATATCTAGGCACGAAGCCCTAACTGAGCAAACCAAGGGTAACAATGGCAAGGAAAAACTCCCTCAGTGTTTGGAAGAAACCTTGTAAAGACCAAGACTCAAAAAGGAACAGAACCTCCTTGGGCAAACTAGATGATATATGTAAGAATTAAACTAAGTTACCTAATTAATAATGTTATAGTAATTTTTGAAATATATAGAACACTAAATATAAAAATTGAGAGAAAATAAAGTAATATATAGACCAATAAATTAAAAGAGATTACAATATTACTGAGTATGATACAAATGAACAATATAAATCCACAGAATATAAGACAATAGCACATACAAATAAAATATTAAATATAATAACAGAGAATATGTCAGCATTATTTAGTCCAAAAAAAACAGAGTCAGTGTAGGTTCTTGTGTTCTCAGTGGCGTGGAATGCTGTCAACCAGAGTTAGAGTCATGAACTCTAGTTGAAACAGGTGCAAAGGGAACCAACTAATTGCCCATGGGTTGTTATCTTTATCCAAGTAAGTCTGAGTGAGTATAATATTTCGAACACCTTTTTTCCCTTGAAAAAGTCATCGATGATGGATTGCTACATTTAATCATTTAGCAGACGCCCTTATCCAGAGTTACTTACCACTGATACAGTCTTACAACCCAAGCAATTGTGGGTTAAGGGTCTTGTTCAAGGACCCAACAGTGGCAGTTTGGCAGAGATGGAGTTTGAACCCTTGACCTTCTAGTCTACATCCCAGTATCTTAACCATTATTCCAGCATAACTCTGTATATGACAAAATTTAGGTCAAGAGCCATGAAAGGCAATGGTGGCCTGAAACAGTTCCTTCAAGACTTGATACAGAATGCACGTTATACAGACATCTAACCAGAAGGTTATGACTTTAAGGGCGTACTCAGTCTATCCCTGTTTGTCTTGCACCGTGTCAGAGCACAACTGTCTACCCTCCTCACTCCCCTGCTGGTCTGCGCTCACATTGTGCTTAAACGTTCAGGGCCCGAGCACACTTGGATCGTCACGGTGCTACTTTTTGTGGAGAAAGGCATTTTCAAGCACGACGGACTTCATGATTGTACTTACTTTGTATTATTTTTTAGATGTTGTGTGTGCTGACACACAGCCTTCTCATATGCCGTACAGATTTGTTGATTATGCAATGCGGCAATTTTCAGCCATTCGGGCTGCACGTCTAAGAAGATTTTTATGGAGGCAGCTGACGTGTTCCATGCTCGGGCACGGTTAGAGATCACATTACATCTGTACCAGACACAAGCCACCTTTTCATACGGGACTTAGCATGGTTCTGTGTACCGCGCTCGGCCACCCTACAAAGTGATATACATACCCTAAAGTCCTGGCTGTCCCACTGTTGGGCCCTTGAGCAAGGCTCTTAAACTGCACAACTGCAGTTGTAAGTCGCTCTGGACGTTTGTTTGTTTATTTAACATCGCTCTTCAGCATCAATTGCCATTTAGTGACATCAACACCAAGGTTACAACAACACTCAAGGTCATTTCGAAGCTAGTCTCATATAACAAACATACAATCAGATCAGGGAAAACTTAGCATAATCAATTAACGTAAGGCATGTCTTTGGATTGGGGTGAAATGAGCCCCCGGAGTAAACCCACACGGGCTTGAGGTGGACATGCAGACTCCACACAGAAAGGACCCAGGCCTCTCCACCTGGGATCGAACCCAGGACCTTCTTGCTGTGAGGCGACAGTGCCATCCACCCAGGCAGCCCTGTTCTGGATGCAAGTGTCTGTTAAATGATGTAAGTGTAGATTTGGGAGAGATAGACTGAATGCATGAAAATGCTTTATTACAGTGCCAGCTGTTTTGCTTCAGACTGATCTCTGTGGATTCCAAGCTAAAGATGATCAGAAATCCACCAAAGACAAGTAAGCTGATTAGAAGATTCTAGCACATGCATTAAACAAAAGGAGACCAGCATACGATTAAGCACCGCTCATTTTCACCCAGCAACAGAATCCATAGACAACAGAACCTCCATTTGACCCTCCCTAACGAGTTACAGGACATGGCACGAAGAGAAATGCTGAATGGATGACTTGCTTTGTCAGTGAAATATACAAACTGTCTCAGTTTGATTCTGACCTGTTTCTTTGGCTCTGTTTGCTAAACATGAAGCATCTTGAAGCCAGACATACACCTGTGATTTGTCTCTCCATGTAGGCTGAAGCAGCAGTGGTCAAACCGGGGACATGAACCCATACACAGTCCCTGAGCTCTCCTAAAAGCAGCATGCAAATGTAGGACTGCAGGAACACTGACAGATCAGATAAAACCTTAACTCTTACTCTCAGCCATGTATACACATACACACGCAAAAGACCAGTTATACAACCAGTCAACGCATAACACGTGCAGACTTCAAAGCTGTGGAAGTTAACTAGGGCAAAGATGTTAAAGCGTGTAATGGTGATGTGAGCATCGATTCAGCTGCAGTTAGATGTGCAGGAGCTTAAAGAGACGTCTTGGAGGAACCACATGTTCCACAATCCACACGCCCAGCCTCTCAGACGGTGTTTGTCTACATGATGCAAAAAAAGAAAATGAGTTCAAATACGAAAGGTTACAATTGCTAATGTTTTTAACCGACTTACTGCACAAGTATGGTGGCTTAGTCTTTCAAGACAAATGGTCAGCAGGTTCAAATCCCAGTTCTGCCTAGCTGCCACTGTTGGGCACTCAATCAAGGACTTTAACCACCAACTCTAGATAAGGGCATCTGTACAATAGTTTGGCATTTCCATTGTCTTAACATAAGAATGATTAATCAACCACTCTGATTTCAGACTGTCTATGATTCCATATCATTTTTCCATCACAAGATGACTTCTAAGATCTTCAAGTAAGGCCAAAAGTTGAATTGACAGGACAAAGGTCAATAAATACAGATATATTATTTCCTTTCTCACCCTTTAAGTCTCATCTCAGATAAGCTTCAAGTGAAGTAAAGCCTTGCTAGAATTATATATACACAGTACTGAGCAAAAGTCTTGGGCCACCATTAGATTAGCTATGCCATTGATTCAGAAATGGTATAATGACCATACATAATTATTTCTGAGTCTTTACATTGGAAATTTGTATGTGGTATTAAAGAAATCTGAAAAAACACCTCTATAGGCTACACTGGCAAGTATTGAGTGTGATCTCCCCTTACACTTGAGCAATAGCAGGATCTGGCAGCTTCATGAGGATATCAGGTTGATCCTTCTACAGTCTGAAGAAGCTTTATCATGAATGGTCTTTTTGGAAGGGTAGCAGCCAAGAAACCACTTTTTCCAGAAGGGAAACGGGGTGGAAAGGTGAAGAAACGATAAAGATCATAAATACTGGTATGAATGTCAGTGGAAAAGAGAATTACGCAGTGGCAAATCCAAATTTGAATTTTTGGCCCCAATTGTTAACAATATGTTATATATGGTCTTTATATCATTGCTAAAACAACCAGTCTAAAGGTGGCCTATGACTTATGTATAGAACTGTATATACTGAACAGAACTCATTCAAAACAATACCTTAAAATATCAGATTACACAGCAACAGGAGACAAGTGGAATGTATTCTCCACAATAAATCATGCCCAAGGAGAACACATTAAATACCTCTAGTGAATAACTTCAGTCTTGTCTGCTGTCTCTGAACCTTTGACAATCCCCCTTCTGCCATCGAGCAGGATAAGAAGCTCTGAGAGGGTAAAGAAGTGATTTTTCATCTATTCAGCTGACACTGCTCAGTCACAGATCTCTCCCAAAAATCATGTTGCACAGTCTTAACAACATTGTTCTGACTTGCCAAAGTTTATCGCGCTCCACTGACTGCCATCATCACATCATGTGTGCACCATCATCTTTATAGCGAGACCCATCAACCACTCCTGAACTAGGTGACCATTTTAAATACGTGTCATCAGCGGCAATGTAACTTTCTAAACTAAACTGTTCTGGAAATATCCTGAAAAAGTCAAGTCATTCCTGGACAAATGGGTGCAACACCATCGTGCAGGAAGTCCACAAGCCAGTAAAAGTTATTACAAAGCATAATAGAAGCTTGCTGGCACCACTCTTCCTTTATAATGAAGAGCGATTTTATTCATGTTCTCTTTCAGGCGTTTGCTGACGGCATGAAATAAGTAATTATCAGCCAACAATTGTACTTTCCCAATTTTACTTTAAAAGATCAATTGTAGAAATGTGTCTATGCTCCACGTTTTTGTGAAATAATGCTGGAATTCATACACGTCTTATTTAACTGTACACGGCTGCTACAAAACAAACCAATGGCACCGCTGAACCCAGGAGATGAAAACCTCTTGATCTCGGAATCTTTATCTGATGGGAATTTGTCATGCACATGGGTCAAACACCAGTTCTTTCAACAGAACAAAACCTATGCTTGCGCCTGCTCAATTTATTTTGTACAACAGACATCAACATTAAGCCCTGCAAAGGACTGGTGTCCATGCCATGTGCTCTGGGGAACGAAACAAAAACCTTATGTAAGAAATGAAGAACATGAATTGCAAGGCTGGTTAGCAAACATTACATTAAATTACATAATTTGATCAAGCGTAATCATAAGGCTGGTCATTTGGCTCTGGCTAACCCAAATCTGTTAGACTGGCAAAATGTCTCTCCATGTGGTGCGAGTAAACATTTACTGGTCCTTCTCAAAAAATTAGCATATTGTGATGAAGTTAATTCTTTTCCGTAATGTAATGATAAAAATTAAACTTTCATATATTTTAGATTCATTGCACACCAACTGAAATATTTCAAGTCTTTTATTGTTTTAATACTGATGATGATTTTGGCAACAGCTCATGAAAACCCAAAATTCTCACAAAATTAGCATATTTCATCCGACCAATAAAAGAAAAGTGTTTTTAATACAAAAAAAGTCAACCTTCAGATTATTATGTTTATGTTTATGCACTCAATACTTGGTCAGGAATCCTTTTGCAGAAATGACTGCTTCAATGCGGCGTGGCATGGAGGCAATCAGCCTGTGGCACTGCTGAGGTGTTATGGAGGACCAGGATGCTTTGATAGCGGCCTTAAGCTCATCCAGAGTGTTGGGTCTTGCGCGTCTCAACTTTCTCTTCACAATATCCCACAGATTCTCTATCGGGTTCAGGTCAGGAGAGTTGGCAGGCCAATTGAGCACAGTAATACCATGGTCAGTAAACCATTTACCAGTGGTTTTGGAACTGTGAGCAGGTGCCAGGTCGTGCTGAAAAATGAACTCTTCATCTCCATAAAGCTCTTCAGCAGAAGTGCTCCAAAATCTCCTGATAGCTAGATGCATTGACCCTGCCTTTGATAAAACATAGTGGACCAACACAGCAGCTGACATGGCACCCCAGAACATCACTGACTGTGGGTACTTGACACTGGACTTCAGACATTTTGGCATTTCCTTCTCCCCAGTCTTCCTCCAGACTCTGGCACCTTGATTTTCGAATGACATGCAAAATTTGCTTTCATCCGAAAAAAGTACTTTGGACCACTGAGCAACAGTCCAGTGCTGCTTCTCTGTAGCCCAGGTCAGGCGCTTCTGCCACTGTTTCTGGTTCAAAAGTGGCTTGACCTGGGGAATGCAGCACCTGTAGCCCATTTCCTGCACACGCCTGTGCATGGTGGCACTGGATGTTTCTACTCCAGACTCAGTCCACTGCTTCCGCAGGTCCCCCAAGGTCTGGAATCGGCTCTTCTCCACAATCCTTCTCAGGGTCCGGTCACCTCTTCTCGTTTGTGCAGCGTTTTCTGCCACACTTTTTCCTTCCCACAGACTTCCCACTGAGGTGCCTTGACACAGCACTCTGGGAACAGCCTATTCGTTCAGACATTTCTTTCTGTGTCTTACCCTCTTGCTTGAGGGTGTCAATGATGGCCTTCTGGACAGCAGTCAGGTCGGCAGTCTTACCCATGATTGCGGTTTTGAGTAATGAATCAGGCTGGGAGTTTTCAAAAGCCTCAGGAATCTTTTGCAGGTGTTTAGAGTTAATTCGTTGATTCAGATAATTAGGTTAATAGCTCGTTTAGAGAACCTTTTCATGATATGCCTAATTTTGTGAGATTATTATTAAAACAATAAAAGACTTGAAATCTTTCAGTTGGTGTGCAATGAATCTAAAATATATGAAAGTTTAATTTTTATCATTACATTACGGAAAAGAATTAACTTCATCACAATATGCTAATTTTTTGAGAAGGACCAGTATGTCCTGGTATCATAAATAGACTATACAGACAAAACTTTGTGGATACCCAAAAAATGTCATACAAAACAGAGGTATTAGTAAGGAGTTTACCCTCCCACTTTTGCTGCTACAACAGATTTTGTTCTTCTAAAAGGGGTTTTCACTGGATTTTGGAACATGACTGTGAGGACAAGCTTCTGATGTTAGCCCTGGCATCACCTGACATTCTCAGTGCATTTTCAGGATGTCTGGTGGAATTGAGGCCACGGTTCAAGCCTGCCAAGTTCTCAATCAAAGTTGGCAAACCAATTCTTTCTGGACGTTAAGAACAGCAGAGAAGAGAGTTGATGAACTGGAGATTGTTGGAAGCAGAAACCAAGAAATGTGTGATATTGGGGTATCAGTACAACCCATTCTACTGCCACTGTTTGTCTAGGGTTAACCCTGAAATGTTTGTTTCATATTATGAATGTGTTAAAAGTCATTGCTGCTGAAATAGCAGAGCTCAGTGGTTAGAAGGGGTGTTTACAAACTTTCTCTAGATAGTGTACGGTAAATTATTGCCATTTGTTCTGTAAAATACTACAGAATAAGAGTCTTTAGGCACAGCTGTGATTTTATTTGTTTATTGGATACATGTTGCCACTTGTTTTAGACTTCATTAGTATTGTAAAGTCATTCATTAGTGGTTGAACTTTACAGTGCAGCTGTCTGCATCACCAACATGTTGTCATGTACACACAATTGTCTTGACATGTATTGCTACAAACACACACTCCCCCTTCCACACTCTTATGGCTTGGTGATGGAGATCAGTCGCAGAAGACACTACAATCAGTAAATAGGCATGGTAAAAAAAAAGGCACAGGCAAACAGTGCAACCATAAACAGCATTCAGTAAATGAGCACATGCACACAACTCCCTATAGATATGGGAGTTAGCATATTCCCTTTATGGTTCATTATAGGTTGTATCCCTGTAACTATCTCTCTCTCTCTCTCACACACACACTCACACACACACACACACACACACACACACACACACATTTGTCTTGCTATTCTTGTTAGGACTTTCCATTGACATGGATGACAATGAAGTATTACTGCAGCTAATTACACCTACAATTACCCCTAACCTTAACCTCAGTGAACTAAAGCTAATTTTTTGGCTCTTTTAGTTTTTCAAATAAAAGTTGCCATTTTTTTCTAAAAAGCAAACAAAAAATAAAACATAACGAGGACCACAAAAACTCTCCAGTCAAAACTCCTGGTTTTCCTGTCATTGTAAGGACATTTGGTCCTCACATGTATAGTAAGACAAGGTGTACACACACACACACACACTTTGGGGAATATCCATTGACATAAATGATTACTATAGCATACTAATGCTACACCTAACCATAACTTTTGGCTCATTTGGTTTTTTCAAATAAAAGTTGTTTCTGTTAAAAAAAAAAAGAAAAAAAAAAAAAAGACATTTACTTTGTCGCAGCCAGCAAAATGTCCCCCCGAGGTAAAAAAGTCAGATCTTTCTATCCTTGAGGGAACATTTGGTCCTCACAATGACACACAAACTTCGAGCACACACACACGACAGACGGAAAGCGATCCATAGCCAGTTAAAACCAAAACCACACTCTCCTCCTCTAATGAGAAAGTTTAGAGTTCCCTCTTTGAAAAACAGGTCAAATGTAATATTGCACCCAGATTCAGAAAGAAAATGCCCAGGAAGACCCATCATTCAAACACTAAAGACATTCCACACACACTTTAGCTGTGTATTCACACACATGCACACGTATGTACGTTTAACACATAAGCCTTTCCTTGCCGATGGTGGCCTATGGAGAAGCTTTTCTACAGACACTATTTACTGCAGTAAAAATACTTGTGTTTTAATAGAACCATGTGTTACTCTAAATATATAATGACTATATTCCCCAGTCACCCAACAGTTTGTTTAGAATAGTGACTGTACTCCAGCTGACCTAACCGTGAAGAGGCTCAAGGCTACATGTGCAATTCAATGTTTCGACAGAGAGTATCAATATTGACGTTGAAAATTAAAACAGGATGTGACTTATTACTAATAACGTCCTAGGACATATAATTAGTTCCATCTTCCAACAGGAGGGACGTCTTGTTCATTGTCATGTTTGCAACCCTGGACAAATGTAGCATAAAACTGTCAGTTGTCGGTCAGAACTTGGTGGAATAGTGGGCTACAACTGAGGAACGTTTGCACAAGGACATCGGTGGAATCCTTACCTAACAGAAATGGTGCAGTTATAAAAAAAAAATTATGAAAGCAACTTTTGTTTATCTTCTGAGCTTACGACCCTATTGTTGACCATTATGCACGTGAACATAAGACACGTTATCTAAGAGTCTGCTGGTCACCTGCTTATAGCATTTTGCATAACTTGGCAACAGACACTTTCAGAACCCAGGCTTGGCCACTGAGATGATCTCAGCAGAAGATCTGTACGAGTTATCGCTAGGTAGGCAGATCAAATCTCTAAGCAAATAAAGGCAAATCCATGTTTCAGCACTGAGTGACAGAAGGAAGATACAGAGACCTGGTGATTAAACTGTCATTGAAACGTTTAAACAAACAGAGTCTGCAACTCAGTACTGTAACCATATATTGTGCTAACAGTCATGTAGGAAGACTTGGGGGAGCTCCTGGTTTCATTCATTATAATAAGGGCAGCAAGACTACCAGGAAGACCCTAATACCCTAAGCAAAAATATGAGTAACACCACTGGGTGAGGCACACTAGTATATTGGAAGACTCATGGCACCTATGCACATGTTCGTGCATGTGCATGATCTCTTTGTGCTCAACAGTCCCAACAGAAGCGAGACGGTTGTTTGCGTAGTCTTGGCGATCTAAAAGGTTCTGACCAACCAATAAATCCTGCTAACATAGTAACCAACAGATTCAAGATTGGTGGGACGTAATGAGGTTCCTCAACTGTTTGATGACGGTGTCGATGAGCTTCTGCTTGTCTCGCTCATTCTTGCGGAACTGAGCAAACATGTTGTTTTTCCGACTGTTGTCCTTCATCCTACAAAGAAAGGAAGATGACGTCAACAGACATACACTTATACATCAGTGGTTCCCAAAGTGTGTGTCTGTGGGTGGGGATACACAATGCATGTCACACGTAATAATTCCACTGTAAAGATGATTTGTCACTTTGTGTTTTGCTCAATAATAAGCTGTGGTTTTGTATGATTATTAATTACAAAGTTTAAAATAAATTCCAGTGGAGCATAATTAGAAAAGATGTAGCGTGTCTCAGAGTTGTATTCTCTACAAAAGGGGGCAGTGCAGAAAAAGTCTGGGATCTACTGTAATACGTAATGGATGACATGATGCTATCGAGCAGCAAATCAGACGCTATTTGCTCTCTGCCCATGCACCATCACACATGGATTGACCACCACAGAGTCCAAACCTAAACCCCATTGAGAATCTTTGGGATGTGCTGGAGAAGACTTTGCACAGTGATCCAAACCTCCCATCAACAATACAAGATCTTGGGGAAAAATGAATGCAACTTTGGACAGAATTACATGTTGTGCCATTGCAGAAGCAGTTCTGTCCAGAGGTCTGTTCCACGACCACAGGATGGGTCTTTTGACATGGTTGTGTAACAATGAGAAGCTACTCACGGCATCAGTTAGGGTTAAATAACTTCTTGCCAGCTGAAACGATCACCAATGCAGTAATTATCCGATGGGAGGCTCTTTAACTACTTTGCTTAGTTAAATCCAGGTGGTGACCTTTTTTTTTTGGCCGGACAATGTGTGACAATATATTATTTACAAACATTGGTCAATGCCAATTTAGCACAATCAATCAGCCTAACATGCATGTCTTTGGACTGTGGGAGGAAACCGGAGTACCTGGAGTAAACCCACACAGACACAGGGAGGACATGCAGACTCCATACAGAATGGACCCATGCCACTCCACCCTGGGACTGACCCAGGACCTTCTTCTATGAGGTGGTGGTGCTATTGACCGAGCCACCTGAAGAGCAGCAACTGGTCACAGTCTGAGTTACTATGTCATAGTGATGTTTAATGCTCAATTCTAGTTGGGCAGAAGATTGCTCACAAGTACTGCTAGCTCCAAGTTCAATGATTAATTTATACTAATGCACTCATACTAAATAGTTGTATTAGGGCTGCCAGACAATTTATCATGTCAAACATGGTTCTTAATTCAACAAGAGCACTACGATGGTGCAGTGAAGACCCAGATTCAATTTCCAGCCATGCACTGTCTGTGTGTAGTTTGTATGTTGTCCCTGTGTCTGCACTGCTTTGCTTTGGCATTCCAGATTCTTCCCACATTCCAAAGACATGCGTTAGATCGACTCCAAAGTGTCCCAATGTGGGCGAGTGTGTGTGTCAAGGTGTTGCAACGAACAACTTTTTAATGGCAGATATAAAACTTCTATAAGATGCAGCGTGTGCAAGATGTCACACGATGGTTGGTTTCTTTATTTGTTTATGCAACGTTGCAGCAGCATCACTGGCTATTCTACTCTCGGAAGAAGCAACGTTGCATCGATAATAATAAGACAGATTCATACTGGGCTAATTTAGAGCATTAACCTAAAGCATGTCTTTGGAATGTGGGAGGAAACCAGAGTGCGAAGAGTACCCCCACACCGACACGAGAAAGACATACAAACTCTGTGTTTTACCGTATTTTTCGGACCATAAGGCGCACTTAAAATCCTTTCATTTTCCCAAAAATCGACAGTGCGCCTTTAAATGTGGTGCGCCTAATGTATGAATTAATTCTGGTTGTGCTTTCTGACCTAGAACCGATTGTAGATGGTACACGGCGCTCATAAATCTGTCAAAATGTTTTAGCACGGCCTTGGTAAGTTACGAAGCGTACGGCCACCGTAGTGCGCAGTATCGCGGGGTAATACGGTATGTGCTTCAGCATTAGGGTACGTGCATTCATTCATTCATTTTCGAAGCGGATTTCAAACACAACGCTATCAGTCACGCAGTACAACATGGACATAGAGCAGCTGCGAAAGAATTCAACATTAACGAATCAATGGTACGGAAGTGGAGGAAGCAAGAAGACGCCCTGCGCCAGGTAAAGACCAAACTGAGCTTCCAAGGGAACTTAAGAGTTTTGTTTCATGTAATGCGCCTTATAACCCGGTGCGCTTTATGTATGAAAATATACCCGTTAGCAGCCGATCGTTGATATTGCGCCTTATAACCCGGTGCGCTTTATGGTCCGAAAAATACGGTAATATGTTTAGGTGAATCTGCTCTCGCATATATAGCTAATTAAATATTTGTCTCACAATCTCAAAGACATGAGACAAACTTCAAACTTTAATATTAAATAATCAAATTACTCATTTTCTCGAGTTTATACTGCGTTTCAGAGTCTCACCAAAGTGTTCGAATGCCGTTCGGCTGCCTTTAATTCTGTTTGTTTAATTCCCGGGGTTGCCAGTTCAAGCAATAAAAAAACGCTAATGTCAATGGAAAAAGAGGCCAAATAAAGCCAAGTCTTTATAAATATGCTGACTTGGCAACATTGGGGGAAGGCTCGTACACATGCGCAGTCTGAAAACACCAATTATAATCAGGTTGCTGGTGTACATGCATTGAGTAATCTGATTACTAGAGTGAAAACCAGTTCTCTAGTCACTGAGGAAACACTTAAGGGAATTTGGCTTTTGTTTCACCTCAACTTGTACAACATCAGGCCTCCCTCTACCTTTGCTCACTACATTCAGAAACAGTAGCCTGCATACTGGCAGTGTTATGTTTAGTATCATAACAAACCCTTACTGAGCTTTGTAATCGTTCTGATCTGATATTGACATTACACTTCTTCCTTCTGTGATATTAGATGAGATCAAACGGAGATCAGCATCAGGCAGAGATACTACAGTGTGGCCACAGTGTTCATCCCGGATTACAGACACTTATCACAGAAACAATAACCAGCATCACCTGCCAGCTGCCATGGGAAGATGACGCTGGGAGGGAAAGTGTGAACAGCAGTTTAAGTTTCCAAACAGGGATAAAGAGGAAGCAACTAAGGTGTGGCCTTTAAGTTGTTGAAAGCAGAGAGAGAGTGGACAGGTGAGTGTCGAGTCTTTACTTGACTAAAATCTTCACACATTCCTCTCTCTGTACCTCAGCTGGCTATCATATCCATCTTCAATGTTTAAGGTGATATACCCAGTGCTGGCCCACATTCTACATACACAGATCAGCCATAACGTTAAACCTCAACCTTGTTTCTATACTCATGGTCCATCTAATCAGCTCCACTTACCTTGTAGGTGTACTTTATACTTTCTATAACAACAGACAGTAGTCCATATGTTGCTCTGCATACTTTGTTAGCTACCTTCCATCCTGTTTTTCAATGATCAGAACCTCAAGAGGACCAGCACAGATCAGGTACTATTTGGGTGGTGGATCATTCTCAGCAGTGAAGTGACACTGATGTGCTGGTGGTGTGTTAAGAGTGTGTCGCACTGGTATGAGTGGATCCGACACAGTAGTGCTGCTGGAGCTTTTAAAGCTCTGTTCAAAATTACTTTCCACTCTGTTAGATACACCTTTCTTGTAGGTTTAGAAGGTCTTGGACTGTGGTTAAGGTACTGGACTCTGCACCAGAAGGTCCAGGGTTCAAATCCCACCTCTGCCAAGCTGCCACTGTTGGGTCCTTGAGCAAGACCCTTAACCCACAATTGCTTGGATTGTAAGACTGTACCGATTGTAAGTCGCTCTGGATAAGGGCGTCTGCTAAATGCTGTAAGTGCAGGTCATCTGTAGTGCACAGTTTGTGTTAGCCATCTTCTAATCCTTCATCAGAGCTCATGGGACTCTTTTGGTTGGTGGACCATTTTCAGTCCAGCAGTGACATTGGGGTGTTCAGCAGCATGTCTGTGTCTGATCCACTCAAACCAGCACAACAAACACCAACACCATCACCAGCAGTGGTGTCAGTGCTGTGCTGAGAATGATCCACCACCCAAATAGTACCCGATCTGTTTCGGTCCTAACCATTATACACCAGAGCGTCTAAAGAGGACTAATGATGTATGTAAGAGACGGACTACAGTCTCTAATTCAAGAACTACAAAGTGCATCTCTCTCGCATGTGGAACTGATAAAATGGACAATGAGTGCAGAACAAGGAGGAGTACCTAATAAAGTGCGTACAGTTAGTCAGCGGAACTGTTATGGAACCAAAACAGTCCAATATTTATATCAGTTGATGGTTACAGACAAGACATTTGCTGAAATCATACTGTTTGCAGTGGAAAAGCAGGAAAACTAGGCACCAGTTCAGAAACTGTGCTGGTAAAAAGAGCAATTTAGAACAACTCCACAACAGTGGTACTGTCATTAAGTTCTCGATATGTGCTCCCACCCTTCTTAAACAAATAAACAAAAACGAAGTGAATGACCTTAACTCCAAGCATACATTCCATTAAGACAAGTAATTCTTCTCAAACACAAGCACATTGTTCCTGACTGGTCAGTGGAGAGCTCAGTACATACACAAGATCACTTTCACTGAGCTTGTGGGCTGAGAGGGTAAGATCAGGGCAAACACAGCTCAAACGGGGTTTATGTACTGCACCAACTTCAGAGAATAAAGAGATGAAAATGGGGAGATGATCACGAATAAAAAAGCTAGCGCATGGCATAATGGAAAGCACACATGGAAAACTCACACTACACACCACAATGAATAATGACCTATGTTATAAACACGTTAAAACAAATGTTGACTCAGCGCTGCGCACTACAAACACTACAGACAAAAATCATGCACCCTCACACGAACACACACGGATACTTCAGAGTCAACTTAGAAGAACGTGCCAATCTCACACAAACAAGGATAGTACTCACGCTCGAGAAATCCTGCTCATAATCAGAAAGTGATGATTATGTGATGGTTATGTGAGAAAGGGAAAGATGTAGTTAGACAAAGCAAAAAGACAGAGCACCGATACGGTACGTCCAAACCAAACACACAGCTGTATCTGTAGTTTGTCTATGTATAACTGTATATTGGGAGATGCAGTACTGTGCAAAAGTCTTAGCCCACCATTAGATTTGTTTGTGTTGTAATGGTATAATGACCATATATAATATATTCTCAACAATTTTACCCAAACATTTCAAACCCAATTTCATAATACTTTTTTCTTCTTCTTCTTCTTCTTTCGGCTTCTCCCTTTATCAGGGGTCACCACAGTGAGTTAAACGTTTCCACCTCACCCTGTCCTCCACGTCCTCTACTCTCACCCCAACTCCCTGCATATCTTCATTTACCACAACCAAATAACTCCTCTTTGGTCTTCCTCTCCGTCTCTTGCCTGGCAGCTCCATCTCCAACATCCTCCTACCAATATATCCACTATCGCTTCTCTGCACATGTCCAAACCATCTCAGTCTTCCCTCTCGAATTTTGTCTCCCAATTTTCCAACCTGTGCTGTCCCTCTGATGATCTCATTTCTAATCCTGTCCACCCTAGACACTCCTAAAGAGAACCTCAACATCTTAAGTTCTGCCACCTCCAGCTCCGCTTCCTGTCTCTTTGTCAGTGCCACTGTCTCTAAGCCATACAACAAGGCTGGTCTCACTA